>JANTFB010000007.1:0-129192 GCA_026546635.1 Porricondyla nigripennis | reverse complement strand
TTTTCCCACACTTTCCCACTTAATTCTCCACCCCCTCTTCAGTAACTCTCTACTACAATTAAATATGTCTCATTACATAATTCGTAACTTTACACTTGCATTTATATTTATTTTCATGTAACATAATTTTTGGGTAGATGGCTGAGCGGTTGAAAGCACCGGTCTTGAAAACCGGCGAGGGTCAAACCTTCGCGAGTTCGAATCTCGCTCTACCCGCCATGTATTTTTTACTCTAACTTCACTGCTTGCAAAAATTTACTTATTAACTTTTATAGTATTATGTAAATTATTTTAGCCTACTGTATTGGTTTGTGTAAATACTTTTAATTTATTTATTTTTAAAATATTTTATAAATTCAATTACAAAACTAACATTTATAACAATAATATATTTGTTAAAAAATAATATTATGCTACTCTCTATACAGAATAGTTTAACTATAAAAGAAGGGATACTTATGTTATATTTTATGTTATTATTTGCAGGTATATGTACATGTTTTAATGGCTTGGCTTTATTAAACATCTTATCATCTAAAGATTTAAGATATTTTAATCTTTTTGTCGCTTTACTACAAACTTTAACCTTAATTTTTATGTTTGTACATGGTGATTTAGAAGGTCCTTTAATGGCTTTTTATATGACAGCTACAACCCTATTTATCTTTACATATGCTTATATTGCAGTAACTAATTTTGCAAACCTTAATACACGTGGATTAGCCTTATATTGTGGTATAGTGGCTATAATTGCTTTAGTTTATGCTTTAATATATTTAATACAGCTAAATGATATTATCAATTTCAGCACTTGGTTATTTTGGTCTATTTTATGGGGCTTTTTCTGCTTAATAGATTTTAAAGCTTGCTTATTAAGATTCACAGGATATTTAGCGGTATTAATTAGTTGGACAACATTAATTATACCAAGCATTTTACAACTAACTTTGTTGTGGAATGAAAATACAGCATACATTTATTTTATTAGTGTTGCTATAACAATTATTTTTATGATTTGTTATCCAACCCTAGCAGTTTATAGGAAAATTAAAAACTAGTAATTATAATCTTAATAAAGTTGTTAAATAAAAGAAAAAAAGATATCTAGTAGAAAACTTAGATATCTTTTTCATATTTTTATCATATTCAAAATATATTTAAAATTTTGCCTTTTCTATTCTAGATTTACATAATTTAATATAATTTAAAAATTAAAAAACCCTACAGCACAAATAATTGTATTATTCTAACCAATCTTTAATAAAATAATACCTATAATAATAAAAGTTATGCCCAGATATTTTAATAAACTGGTAGCATCTCCAAAGAAATAAATTCCAACCAAAAAAGTCCCAGCACCTCCTATTCCTGTCCAAACGGCATAGGCTGTACCAATAGGAATTTCTTTTTGTGCTAACCATAACATTAAACCACTAAATGCCATTCCAACCACTGCTATTATAATACCCTTAATAAGCATTCCTTGCTGTGATAATTTTAACCCTACCGGCCATAAAATTTCACTAAACCCTGCTATTAACAAATATACCCAAGCCACTATATTCTCCTATATTTATACTAATTTTTAAAAAGTATTAATTATTAAAATTATACATCTATAAAATAATCAATTGCCCATATATAAAAATATTTTTAAACATTTTCTATATATAAATAATAAAATATTTCCTTACATAAACATCTATAAATATTAAATGAAATTAAACTCTTACTAATAAAACAAACCCATTACTTAATTATTTTAATTTAATTTTATTTATACTTATTTTATCCCTATATTTTTATTTTCTAATAGCCAATATTATTTTAATAAAAAAACTAGAATCGTAACCCAACTCTAGTTTTTTATAAATTTATAAAACTAACTAAAAAATTATAAAATCTGATAATTACAACAAATTGATCTTAAATTATACAAAATTTCCTAATATAAATATGATGAATAAGTATAAAATAATTAATAATTTTTATTGTCTTTTATTTCTAACAAATGGCTATAAGTAGTTATTTTTGATTGATAATAATCTATTTTAATTTTATTATTAGAATCTTTTAATAAATTATTATAATTATCCATCTTTTCATTAATACTAGCCACATTCAAACTATCTAAGTCATAAAAGTCTAAATCAATACTAACAAAAACTTCTTTATCTTTAACCTTAAATAAACCACCTGTTACAAAACATCTTTTATAGACTTTATTTTGTTGAAATAAATATATGCAACCAGATTTTAATAACCCTACTAACACTCTTTCACCCTCACTAGCATTAATACTAATATCTCCAGTGATGCTTGGTAAAACTACCATTTCAACATCCTCATTAAGTAAAACTTTATGTGATGAGGAAATTTTTAATTTAATTACAGCCATATTAAAACCTATAATTTTTTAGCTTTTTCTTTAGCTTCATTTAAGTTCCCTACCATGTAAAAAGCTTCCTCTGGTAGATGATCAACTTTACCCTCAATAATTTCTTTAAACCCAGCAATTGTTTCCTCAATAGGAACAATAACCCCAGGTATAGAACTAAATACTTCAGCAACATGGAAAGGTTGTGAGAAAAATCTTTGAATTTTCCTAGCTCTTGAAACAATTAATTTATCTTCATCTGATAATTCATCCATACCTAATATTGCAATAATATCTTGTAAATCTTTATATTTTTGTAATATTTGCTGTACTTGTAATACTAACTCATAATGTTCTTGCCCAATAATATTTGGATCTAAAATTCTTGAATTTGAGGCCAAAGGATCAACAGCAGGATAAATACCTAAAGCAGCAATATCTCTTGATAAAACCGTAGTAGCATCTAAATGAGCAAAGGAAGTCGCAGGTGCAGGATCGGTTAAATCATCCGCAGGAACATAAACAGCTTGGACTGAAGTAATAGAACCTTTTACGGTTGAAGTTATTCTTTCTTGTAACTTACCCATTTCCGAAGCCAATGTTGATTGATACCCTACCGCTGATGGAATTCTACCCAATAGTGCTGAAATTTCTGCTCCTGCTTGTGTAAACCTAAAAATATTATCTATAAAAAATAGAACATCTTTTCCTTCTTCATCTCTAAAATATTCCGCGGCAGTTAACCCAGATAAAGCAATTCTTGCTCTTGCTCCTGGAGGTTCATTCATTTGACCATAAAACAACGCACATCTCGAAGATTCCCTATCTTCTAAACTAATAACCCCCGAATCAATCATTTCATGGTATAAATCATTACCTTCCCTAGTACGTTCACCCACGCCAGCAAATACAGAATAACCATTATAAGTTTTAGCAATATTATTAATTAATTCCATAATTAATACAGTTTTACCAACCCCAGCACCCCCAAATAAACCAATTTTACCACCTTTTAAGTAAGGTAGCATTAAATCTACCACCTTAATTCCAGTATATAGCACTTCATACTTGGTAGATTGATCTATAAATTCTGGTGATTCTTTATGAATTGAGCTATAAGTAGATGCTTTAATTTCACCAAGTCCATCAACTGGTTCCCCTAAAACATTCATAATTCTACCCAAAATTTTCTTACCTACAGGTATTGAAATTGCAGAACCAGTATCCACAACTTCTTGCCCTCTTACTAAACCATCTGTAGTGTCCATAGCTATTGTTCTAACTCTTCCATCTCCTAAGTGTAATACTACCTCTAGCGTTAAATCTTGGCCATTATTACTTACTTTTAACGCATTGTACATAGCAGGAAGTTCATGATTTTCATCAAAATCAACATCGACTACCGCCCCCATAATTTGCGATATTTTACCAATTAAATTAGACACTCTACCCTCCAAATATATAATTATAGATCGTTATAAAGACTCAGCCCCAGAGATAATTTCTATTAACTCTTTTGTAATTACACCTTGTCTTGTTCTATTATATTCCAAATGTAGCGATTTTTTCAAATCACTACAATTATCATTTGCATTACTCATAGCATTTAATCTACTTGTAAATTCAGCAATAGATGCTTCTGTCAGCACATCGTATAAGGCAAATGATATATATCTTTTAACAATTTCAGTAATATCTTGTGATATTCCTATACCTGCATCAACCAAATTCTCTTTTTGATTAGCTTCATCAATTTCTTTATTTAAAGTTATAGGTATCATTAATCTACTTTTAACATCTTGTTCTAAAGCTGTTTTATTATAACAGTAAACTACTTCAATATTACCAAAAGCCCCTTCACTTAATTTTATACTTATAAACCTAGCTAATAACATTAGATTATCATAATCTAACTTTTTTAAATCCGAAGACAAATTAAAGTCTATTCTCTCAAGATGTTTATTTTGATTTTTATTAAGAAAAACTTCTGACTTTTTACCAATAGGACAAACCACTACATTACTTTCCCCAATTGTATTAATCCTTTCACTAGCTTTCTTAAAAACAAAAGTATTATAAGCTCCACAAAGCCCTCTATCGGCACTAACTACAAGCAATAAAGTTTTATTATTACCATGACTGCTACTATTTACTTTTTGATTATTAACAAATAATATATTTAACCAATCACTAGATGAATCTTGCGATTTAGAATAAATATAAAAAAGTTTTTGCAAGACATCCTCACTAACCTCATAATAATCTTTATTAGCATATCTTCTAGCTTTAGCAGAAACCAAACTAGTACTAGCTATAGATTTCATAGATTGTGTAACATTCTCTAGTACAGATATGTTAACTAATCTTTTTTTTATATCTCTTAAAGTACTCATAACTTTTGCCTTATTTTACCAATTCTGTTGTAAATTTTTCTAAGAATTTTTCCATCTTTTCAGCTTCTTCTTTAGTAAAGTCTTTATTAGCATTAATTGCTTTTAAAACCTCAGATATTTCTTCATTAGCTGCAATTAGCATTTGTTCTTCATAATGCCTAATATTTTTAATTTCTACTCTATCTAAGAAACCTTTTGATACTGCAAACAAGCTCAATACTTCCTGTGCTAAAGTTAGCGGCTTAAATTGACCTTGTTTTAAAATCTCTGTCCATCTACTACCTCTCTCTAACATCCTTTTAGTAGAATCATCAAGGTCTGAAGCAAATTGACTAAATTTCAACATTTCCCTATATTGTGCTAAATCTAACTTAATAGAACCTGTAACTTTTTTAATTGCTTTAGTTTGAGCAGAACTACCCACCCTACTAACAGAATTGCCAACATTCACCGCAGGCCTAATGCCTTGGAAAAATAGATCACTTTCTAAGAAAATTTGTCCATCAGTAATTGAAATTACATTAGTTGGAATATAAGCAGAAATATCATTAGCCTGAGTTTCTATCACAGGTATTGCAGTTAAAGAACCGCCACCTTTTTCATCACTCATTTTTGCGGCACGTTCTAATAAACGAGAATGTAAATAGAATACGTCACCTGGATAAGCTTCCCTTCCTGGAGGCCTTCTTAATAATAATGATACTTGCCTATAAGCTACAGCTTGTTTTGAAAGATCATCATAGAATACAACTGCGTGCATTCCATTATCTCTAAAATATTCACCAATAGCACAACCAACATATGGAGATATATATTGTAAAGTAGAGGCACTAGATGCACTAGCAATAACTACACATGTATATTCCATAGCACCAGCTTCTTCTAAAGTTTTTACAAGCCGTACTACAGAAGACATCTTTTGTCCAATTGCTACGTATATGCAATAAACTTTATCTTTTTCAGATTCACACCCATCATTAATAGCTTTCTGGTTAATAATAGAATCAATAATTAAAGCTGTTTTACCAGTTTGTCTATCTCCAATTACTAATTCTCTTTGTCCTTTACCAATCGGAATTAATGAATCAATAGCTTTAATTCCTGTTTGAAACGGTTCATGTACAGATTTCCTATCAATAATCCCTGGAGCTTTAGTTTCAACATCTCTAAAATGTTTTGCATTAAGAGTACCCTTCCCATCAATTGGATTAGCAAAACCATCAACCACTCTGCCTAGTAATTCTTTACCTACTGGCACTTGCATCGATACTTTTAAGCGCTTGACTGTATGCCCACTTTCAATATCTTTGTCTTCACCTAAAATAATAATACCAACATTATCTTCTTCTAAGTTAAAACATACACCTTTTACACCATTTTGAAATTCTACCATTTCTCCAAGAAAAGCTTCTTGCAAACCATAAACTCTTGATACCCCATCACCAACAGATAAAACTACCCCTGATTCTGTTAGATTTATTCCTGTATCTAGCGTTTCAAGTTGTTTCTTGATAACTTCTACAAGATCTTGATTATTATCGCTCATAATTAACTATTCCCTCTACATATTTATATATTACTTTTGATTTTACTAATTTTGCCCTTTAAACTATCATCATACATTTTATTGCCTATATAAAATATTAACCCACCTAATATAGTCCTATCTACTTTATTAGACATATAAAAATTGGAACCAATATAATTATTTAAACCATTTACAATTTTTTCTTTTTGCACATCACTTAATGGAATTGCAGAAACCACTTCAACTTTTATTTTGCCTTTATAAAGCTCGCTAATTTCTATCCAGTTAAACAAAATTTCATCTAATACTCCTGCTTTACTGTTATGAACTAATAATAAAACAATATTTTTCACTAAACTACAAATTTTAAGATTATCTAAAATTTCTGTTGCAATTTTAATTTGCTTAGATTTTAACAAACCACTAAAAACTTTTGATTTTTGCTTATCTATAAGCAAAGAATTAAAAAATTGATGAAGCTCTTCCATATTCTTGTAAACTATATCTTCTACTTTTTTTTCTTTAGCTAAATCTAATAAAGCTTTAGAATACTTCTTAGCCTCTCTTTTTATTGCTATATTGGTCATTTCAAATATCACTTATTTTAAATATTATTATTATAAATATTAAATATCATTAGCTCTAATTTGTTTACTTTAATGATATATACTTTAAATACTGTAATATTACACATATTATTAATAACTGTACATAATCTAAATATAAACTACTTCAAACAGCTAAAATTCTATTATGGGAAACCATTTACTTACATATCCACTGTTAAGTAATGTTGTTTTTCTACAGGAATATATCACCATTACACACTAAGAATAACATTTTTTTTCTAACTTAACAATGACTTTTTAATCAATTTTTATTTTTTAATTTAATGAAAGCTTATTGGATCTACATCTATTTGTATTTTTATGCTGCCTGTAAGCTTAATTTGTTTAAACCAATCTTTAATTATGGTTTGAATTTTTGTTTCAGTATTTGTTTTGACCAAAAAACGATTCCTATAATAACCTCTCAAATAGTTAAGCGGAGCTTCACAGTAACCTAAAATTTCCACATTATTTTGCTTAGGAGCTTTACTTAAAATTTCCTCACAAAAACTATCTAACTCTTGTTTATTTCTTGAAGAGACAATAATAGCTACTAACTTACCAAATGGTGGATAATTATATAATTTTCTATCTTCTATCTCTTTTGCAATAAAAGCTTCATAATTATTTTCTTTCAAAGATTCAAAAATAATATTATTAGGGTTATAAGTTTGTAAAATTACCCGACCTTGTAACTCTGCCCTACCAGATCTTCCAGCTACTTGATACAATAGTTGCCATGTTTTTTCATTTCCCTTTAAATCTAGAGAAGATGAACTATCACCATCTATAATTCCTACTGTAGTTAATTTTGGGAAGTGATAACCTTTAGAAATAATTTGGGTACCAATTAAAATATTATATTCATAATTATTAATGCTTTGCACAATATTTTGAGCTTTACTATGGCTATTAATTGTATCACTTGAAATAATTAAAACTTTACCACTTGGAAATTTAGCTTGAACCTCCTCTTGTAATCTTTCAACACCAGTTCCTAACATGATTAAACTATCATCACTTTCACAATTATGACAGTGATTGATGAAATCTTTACTATGTCCACAATAATGACAAATAATCTTATTAATATTTTTATGTTTAACCAAATTAGCCACACAGTGTTTACAAACTAACTTTTCACCACAGCTTTTGCATAATAGACAAGAGGCGTATCCTCTCTTATTTAAAAATAATAAAACTTGCTCATTTTTATTTAAAGTTTCTTCAATGTTTGCTACTAAGGGAGGGGACAACATTTCTCCTTTTTTTGTAGTGTATTCTTTCATATCTATAATTTCAATTTTTGGTAGAGCCATTAAGTTATGACGATCTAACAATTTGAAAATATAATACTTTTTATTATTTACATTATTAATAGTTTCAAGAGAAGGGGTAGCTGAACTTAAAATTATTGGAATATTGTGAATTTTTGCTCTCAAAACCGCCATATCTCTAGCATTATAAATTACTCCTTCTTCTTGCTTGTAAGATTGATCATGTTCTTCATCTACAATAATTAATCCCAAATTAGAAAAAGGCAAAAATAATGACGATCTTGCTCCAATAATTACTTTTAAATTACCATTATGAGAAGATACCCAAGTATCTTTTTTTTTCTTTTTAGAAATACTAGAATGCCACACATAAGGCTCAACTCCGAATCTCTCTTTAAAACGACTAACAATTTGTGTACTTAAGGCAATTTCAGGAAGCATAATTAATACCTGCTTCCCCTCAGTAATGATTTTTTCCATTACCTCAAAATACACTTCTGTTTTACCAGAACCAGGTACTCCTTGCAATACTGAAACATTAAATTTATTCTCATTAACTAATTTTAAAATAGAATTTGCACTCTGCTGTTGTTCTATTCTTAAATTACAAGGCTTATATTGTATACTTTCTTGAAAGCTAGAATATGTAGAAATAGATTTTTCACTTAATACTTCTAATTTTATTAACTCACTAATTAAACTTATACCTATATTTAATTGTTTTGCTAGTTCCTTTTTTGTAAGATTGTTATCATTTTTAAAAAGATATTCTATAATTTGTTGTCTTTTACTTGTAATTTTAATATTTTTACTCTGCCAACCAGTATTTAATTTTACAAACTGTTGTTCATAGTCAAAATCTATACCAGCAATTGCTATTGCCATTTTTAAAACATTACCAAAATTAGAAAGGGTATAAGATGACAGTTGATTTAGAAACAACATTAATTCTTTATTTAAAGATGGTATATCTTGCTGTTTTTGTAATACTTCTTTGAGTTTATTATCTTCAAAATCAACAGTTTCATGTTTAGAATAAACAATACCGTATAATTTCTCGTTGCGTAGTGGCACCAAAACAATATCACCTTTTTGGATATTCATAGTTTTTTGCACTTTGTAATAGTATGGTTTATCTAGTTTTAATGGTAAAAAAACTAGTACATATTCATATTTATTATTCATATTTATTTATCAATACAATTTATATTTTGTTTAATCTAATTTAGTTACCCAACAAATAACATCTTTGTATTATAATATACCACGCAATTATAAGATAATGCTATTTTGATAAAAATATGATATCTTAATAGCAATTCCTAATATAAATTAAACTCCTTAGCAGAAATATCTTACAAATAAGGTGAAATTAATACTATGGTACATTACTATTAAAAATATTTAATAATAAAAAATATTTTCTTATGGATAAAATTGCAGCTAAAACTTCTACATTAAACACTGAAATTTCTATTAAAAAATACTATCAGGATTTCTTTGAAGACTTAATTAATCTTCAAAGAAAATCCGAACATACCGCAATTGCTTATAGCAATGATTTATATGAATTTCTTAACTTTGTTAGTAATCATTTAGGTTATAAAATTAGAGTTGAAGATTTATCGCTTTTACAATTAGCCGATTTTAGGTCTTTTTTAGCATATTTAAATGAAAATAATTTAAGTAAAATCTCTATAGCACGCAAGCTTTCTGCAATTAGGACTTTTTTTAATTATTTAGAGAATAATAAAATTATTAAAAATGATAATATTACTTTATTAAGAATGCAGAAAATTAACCAAAAGCTACCAAGAGCAATACCTGAAAATATTGCATTGCAAGTTATATCTATGGCTAATATTAAAGAAAAAATTCCGTGGCTTCAAGCTAGAAATATTGCTTTAATAACTTTAATTTATGGTTGTGGACTTAGAATTAATGAAGCTTTACAGTTAAATTTTAATAATATTCCTCCAAACCCAAATAACGCATATTTAATTATCAAAGGTAAAGGCGATAAAGAAAGAATTGTACCAATACTTCCTGCAATTTTAACCTTAATTTATGATTATATAAAATTAATTCCTCAAAATGTTTTAAAGAAATATCAAAGCAGCACTACAGGTAATATTAAAAATAATTCTACAAAAAATGATGCCAACAATACTACAATTAAAAACGCTAATAACAATAAGAAAACTAATAATACAAACATTCCATTATTTTTAGCCAAATGTGGGAAAAGACTTAACCCTAGAATTTTACAAAGAATTATTGAAAATATTCGTTTAGAATTAAATTTAGACGACAGTTTTACTCCACATGCGCTACGTCATTCTTTCGCTACCCATCTTTTAAAAGATGGAGTAAATTTAAGAACCATTCAAGAGCTATTAGGCCATTCCTCACTTAATTCTACCCAACGGTACTTAAAAATAGAAGATAAAGAATTATTAAATACTCATAATAAATTTCATCCCCGTAATAAGTAAATTTTTTATAAATAAAATTAACTAAGGAAAAAATTACAATAACAAATATCCTAATATATTTAAAAGGGATAATATTTGATTTTTATTATACATTAATATATACCTATTCTTTATTAAACTAATTCAGGTTATATGCTATTTTTAATATAGTTAATAAAAAAATCTAACACCATAAAACAAATTTCTTTTGAGAGATTTCTTTTTAGTTTTAAATGCAATGCTAGTTACACTATATTGATACTTGTTATAAATATAAATATTCACACTATAATTTGCTTTAACTCTTATAGGATACATATAAAATTTTTTGAAATTTCTTTATCATCTTTAATAAATACAAAATAATTATTACCACTTTTTAAAGCAAGCTCGAGTCTTACTTAACAATATAAAATTAATTATTATTTTTTAATTAATTAAATAATTATCATAAAAATTAATACGCCATCAATAAACTGATTTTATCTTTTTATAAAGTTAGTTTACTTGATAAGATACTTTTAAAATTCCTTTTTTATTAGTGATTTTTGTAATTATAAAATCTTTAATTTCACTAATATTTTTTACATGAGTTCCGCCACAAGTTATTCCTAACTCCCCCCATACTACTACTACCCTTAAATCTTTAATGCTATCATCAAAAATGCTAGTATCAACCGTAATTTTATGGCAATATTTCTCTACCTCATTACTACTAATAAAAAAAGCTTTAGTTTCATAGCCTGTAGCAATCATAGTTTTAAGCTTATTTTCTACTTCTTTCTTAAATTCATCTATATTTTTATCTCCAAGTTGCCCTTTGTAAGTTACACTTGGACCTTCAGGATAATGAAACCCTCTATCTGGAATAAAATTACTACTATAACCTAAACTATAGATAGCTTCATCTATTAAATGTCCTAAAGTATGAATTCTACTGTTAAGTTCTCTACGTGTAATATTAATTTTTAAAGTAACACAATCTCCCACTCTTAAAATACCATTTTTAAAATAACCAATATGATGAATCTTATTATCTATAATTCTTACATCTTCCACATAAAAATGATTTTCATTAAAAAAAATATCACCATTATCTGCTGGCTGCCCGCCACCTTTCACATAAAAAATTGTAGAATTTAAAATTACAATATCCTTATAATCATCATTTTTAAATACTTCTAAAACGGTAGAATTATCTTCGTATAAGAATTGATTTTCTAAATATTTTAACATTATTATTTGCCTTTTCTTGCTTGATTTTTATAATTAAACATAATTACAAATTTAATCATAAAAATCTACATATAAATTAAACAGAAACTATAATATTAGCATAATTAGGGAAAAAACTAACTTGCAAAAATAAGTTTACAAAAAATTACTATTTAAGCTGTAGAATAATTAAGTATTATTGTATAATATAAATATTAACAATATTAACTGATTTTATATTATAAAATGATAATAGAAGCATGCATTGAAAATATTACTGAAGCTGAAAAGTCTCAAAAATTAGGAGCCACAAGAATAGAATTATGCGATAATTTACACGTTGGTGGAACTACCCCCTCTTACGGTATAATTAAATATTGTGTAGAGAATTTAAAAATTCCTAGCTTTGTAATGATTAGGCCTCGTGGCGGTAATTTTGTTTATAATCAAAATGAAATTAATGTTATGTTAGAGGATATTAAAATTTGTAAAGAGTTACAAGCTAAAGGAGTTGTTTTTGGTTGCTTAAATAATAACAATAGCATTAACTATACACAAATGGAAATGTTATGTAAGGCCTCAAACGGCTTAAGTATAGTGTTACATAAAGCCTATGATGAAGTTTCTAATCCTTGGTTTGAAATTGTTAAACTAAGCAATATTGGAGTTAAACACATTTTATCTTCAGGTGCTGCTAAAAGTATTTTTGATGGCAAATCTCATTTATTAAAAACTTTTGAAGAAGCCTCAAAACATAATATTAAACTAACCGCTTGTGGTGGTATAACTAGTGAAAATTTAAAGCAAGCACAAAGAGAAGTGGCTCATCATGATCTTCATGGTAAATTGATTGTTGGTAAATTATAGTTTTAATTGTGTTTTTTATTTTGTAATTTATAACTTATAATCTTACTTAGTAGTTTTTAAAAAATTTTAATGCTATTTAATTAACTATACAGCTATATTTATAAATTATAAAAATAATAATATTAATTACATAATTATATTTTAATGTAGTAAAAAATATATAATTTTATTATTAATTCTTTAGTAAGTTTTTAAAATAATGATTTTTATTATTATGGTTTAATTATATCTTTTGCTAACAATTTTCCTAAAGTTTGTTTAGTTTCATCCTTCCAATAATCATAACCATTTGTTGTTGCACCAAGCACTATATTGCTTGCAGCAGAGGAAGAGTTAAAAATATAATCTTGAGTAAAAATATATTTACTACCATCTTTATTTAATTTTAAAATACCTTCATTAATCAAATTTTCTTTTAATTTATTTCCCCTAAAACTACTAACAATATTAACTCTTGCCTCTGAATCTTGTAAAATTTTCAACTTTCTATCTTCTTTCCTATAAAAACCTTTAGCTTCTATATTTTCACTTGGTAACCTGCAGTATAATGGTATTTCTAAGAAATTAATATTATTACTATTGAGGCTTTCAGTAGTTTTATTAATTTTATTGCTACTTATATTTATTTTTGATATCTTTTTACTAGGGATTGTGTTGTCAATAAAATTTTTATCTACGATTATGTCAACGCTTTTATTTAAGTTTTTCTCTAATAAATTTGCAAGATTAACACCGGCACTATTAATCCAGTTTAATCTACCATTAGTTTCTCTACCTTTAATAATACAAGCAGCGGATGAAGGTGATTCAAAAATATAATCTTGAGTGAAATTATACTTATCACCTTCTGTATTTTTTTCTAAAACTCCACTTTTAATTAACTTAACTCTTAATTTTGTATAAGTTTTAAAACTATTTGTTACATTTATTCTAGCTTCTGAAGATTTTAATACCTTAAATTCTTTATTACTAATATAAAAACCTTTAGCTTCTATATCTTCACTTAGTAACCTACAATATAAAATATCTTCACTATTACTATTTTGTATTTTAGCTTCTATAGTTTCAGACAAACCCCATTCTTCACCATTTGAGGTTTCCCAACAAGCTTTCCTACTTTCTGCAGCTGCAAAAATAATAATTCTAACTTCTTCTTCAGTAAAATCATAATCACTATCAAAAGTTAACATATCTTTATTTACTCTTAAAACTCCTGAATCAATCAATTCCTGCTTAATATCTTCATAATAACCTTGTTTTATATTGGCAATATTTATATTTTTAAATTTAGATTCCATTAACACTCTTATAATTTCATCACCACGATACAAAGCTTTGGCATCAATAATTTTTGTATTACCTACTTTAACTTCGCAAGTTAAAATATCTTCTTTATCTATACTGCTAATATCAATAATACTAATATCTTCATCTTCTACATAATTATCTTTTAGTTGTTCTTTGAAAAAATTATAATTTACAAGGTCTAAATAACTATTAATCTCATTAAAATACTGTTTTATAGCTTGTTGATATTCAAATTCAAAATTATATATTGCTGTGGTATTAGTACGCTTATTTTCAAAACTCCATTTATTGTTTTCAACCTCGTTAAATTCTTTAATTAACCATTTTTCTAGTAACTCTATTTCATGCAAAGTTAATTGGTTAATATTTGAGGAAACAAAAATAATTGCTTGATTAAATATTCTCTTACAATTAATATGAGTATTTAATCTATTAATACAAGCAACACTCTGTCCAATGTAAATCTCTGATTTTTTACCTTCATTAATAAATATATAAACACCATAACCATTAATACGTTTTAAACCATAATTCTTTTCTAAAACCTCATTACCTTTACCACATAATAATTTAATAGCTTCTCTTGATAATACAAAAGCTTGTAACCCACAATTATTAATATTAATTTTTTTTACCTCTTCCCTTCCTCCTACTTCTATAATAGAGATATCAATTTTTGAAGATAACTTTCCACTCATCACTTTATATGCCCTTTATTAATTTTTTCTTTATATTTTTATAAAACTTTTTTACAACCTAATTCTTACAGTACTTAAATGTAACATTTTTATTAAATTTTTTAAATCCTATTTTTATGGAATTATTTACTTTTTAATAATTTAAAACATAAAAGATTAAAAAATATTTGTTTAAAATTTATATCATAAATTTATCATGTAATATAAAAAATATATTTTTTAACAAAATAAAAGCTCATAAACAAAATTAATTGCTTATGAGCTTTTTATTAATAACTTAAATATGAACTCTTAGTTATTACAATAAAAATCTAAAACTTTCTAAATTTATTAATTTAAAAATATCTTAACCCATCATGTAATAATCTAGTTCTAACATTACCCACATAGAACCGCCTACCATAATTAATAAAGAAACTATAGCAAACCATAATGCTTGTGAAAATAATTTTGGTTTTTTTTCCTCATTTAAGTGCATAAAAAATATTACCTGTACAAATAATTGTAACGTTGCAAAAAGCATCACTAATAAAATTACAGCTAATCTTGATACTAAATCATACTGCGCTAACATAAATGGAATAACACTAAAAATTATTGAAAGTATAAACCCTATTACATAACCTTTGGCTGAACCATGTTCATTTTTATTTTCTTGATGTGAAGATGTATTATCCATTATAGTCCTCCTATTAAATAAACAACACTAAATACAAATATCCAAATAATATCTAAAAAGTGCCAAAATAAGCTTAAAAGCAATAATTTAGTTGTAGTTCTAGCAGTAATACCATGTATAGATATTTGTATTAACAAAGATAACATCCATAGTAAACCAATGAAAACATGGAAACCATGAGTTCCAACTAATACAAAAAACGCTGAATAAAATGCATGTGCAGAAAAACCAATGCCTTCATCGAACATTTCTATGAATTCTTTGAGTTCTAAATACAAGAACGCAATACCTAATATCATAGTAATTATTAACCATAAAGATACCGCAGATTTATTAGCTCTATACATATTTAAAACCGCTAAGCCAAAAGTAAAACTACTAGTTAATAATATAATTGTTTCAGCAAACACTCCGCCCATTGCAAATGGTTCTGGTGTGTATCTTAAACCTAATACTAAAAATACTAAAAATAAAGAGCCAAAAAGTATACAGTCTGTCATTAAATATATCCAGAACCCGTACATATTTTTATCTCTTACTTCCATTTCATGATTATGATGCCCATACCCTTCATGGCTTACATGAGAATTATGGGATGTGTGATCTTTTTCATACGATAAATTACTAGACATTGTTTTCATCCTTTCTATATTTATCTTCAATTGCTTTTACTTCACTAGCAGGCACATAATAATCTATATCATAATCAAAGCTTTTTGCAAATAGCAAACCTAATATTACAACAAAAGTTAAAATAGATAACCATATAATATGGAAAACTAGTGCAAAACCTAAAATAAAGCTTATAGCACCAATAACCACTGGAATTCCCGAAGATTTTGGCATATGAATATCCTCATATTTGTACCCTTCATCATAGCCTTTTTTACCTTCTTGTTTTCTATACCAGAAATCATCAATTTGTTTTACCTCAGGTAATTTGGCAAAATTATAAAAAGGTACCGGTGAAGGTAAAGACCATTCTAAAGTTCTACCGTTCCAAGGGTCTCTTCCAGCCGGATTACTTTTACGCTTGATGATTGCTAAAATAAGCTGAGTAACCTGAACAGCAACAGCTAAACCAACTATTGCAGTTCCCACTAAAGCAATTGTAAAGTACATTACATAATCAGAGTTAGTATAAGTACTTAACCTACGAGTTGCTCCCATAATTCCCAACATATAAATAGGTGTAAAGGCTACAAAGAAACCTATTACCCAAAGTACAGTTGATAACTTTCCTAAGAACTCATTCATTCTAAAGCCATACATTTTTGGGAACCAGTAAACTAACCCAGCTAAGAAACCAAATACCACACCACCAATAATTGTATTATGGAAGTGAGCTACTAAGAACAAACTATTATGATATTGAAAATCCGCAGCAGGTACCGATAACATTACCCCTGTCATTCCACCTAAAGTAAATGTGATTAAGAACCCTACCAACCAAAACATTGGTGAACCAAAATGTATTCTACCTTTATACATGGTGGCTAACCAGTTAAATACCTTAACTCCTGTTGGAATAGCAATAATCATTGTCGCAATACCAAAAACCGCATTAACATTAGGACCGGCACCCATTGTAAAGAAGTGATGTACCCACACTAACATAGATAGAACTGTAATTATCATTAAAGCCCATACCATAGTAACATAACCAAATAACTTTTTACGAGAGAAAGTTGCTACAAGTTCAGAAAATATACCAAAAGCTGGTAAAATTAACACATAAACTTCTGGATGACCCCATACCCATATCATGTTAATATATAACATTGCATTGCCACCTAAATCTGGTGTAAAGAAATGAGTGCCAAAATATCTATCAAAACCAAGCAATGCTAAAGTTACAGTAAGCACTGGGAAAATCAGCATAATCATAATGCTTGAACCTAAAACAGACCAAGTAAATATTGGCATTTTCATTAAACTCATACCTTTTGTTCTCATCTTCATAATAGTTACAAAGAAGTTAACTCCAGATATTAAACTACCAATCCCAGATATTTGTATACTCCAAATATAATAATCCATACCAACCCCTGGGCTATATAAACTCCCTGAAAATGGCGGATATGCCAGCCACCCTGCTGTAGCGAATTTACCAATCACAAGTGAAGCATTAACTAACATTGCACCTGCTACAAATAACCAAAAACTTAAAGCATTCAAGTATGGGAAAGCTACATCTCGAGCCCCAATTTGAAGAGGAACAACAAGATTAAATAAACCAAACATTAATGGCATAGCCATAAAGAAGATTAAAATCACTCCATGAGCTGAAAATAATTGAGCAAAGTGATCAGCATCAATAAACTCTATACCATAACCAGTTAAAGTTAATTGCGTTCTCATCATTACTGCATCGGCAAAACCTCTTACAAGCATTAGCAAAGCAACTAAAATATACATGGTTCCTATTTTTTTATGATCAACTGTAGTTAACCATTCATTCCATAACCACTTCCACTTTTTCATATAAGTTAGCAGTATTATCACAACTAACGCAACAACCCCCATTAGGCTGCCAGCCGCTATAATTATAGGATCGTGTGGTAGATAATCTAAACTTAACTTTCCAAACATTTTTATTTCCTTATCTATTTTTTACAAAATATAAACAATTTAATATTACTAACATAAACACTAATATATATATTATATATCTTTTTATTAAACAATTCATTATTGATAATAATAACTAATTATAAATTGCTCATAACCCTAATGATGACCATGCATTGCCTCACTATGATTTGTAGAATCATTTTTTTCTATATAATTATGTTTCATATTCATACTACTATGATCCATATATTTAGCAATTGCATTAGCAAATATATTACTATCTATATTTCCATAATAAGAAACTGGATTATTATAACTATCAACCACCAATTTATTGTATGTTGATGTGTTAAGTACTTTACTTGAAGTTTTAACAGCTCTAACCCATTTATCGAAATCTTCTTCACTACTAGCTTTTACAACAAACCGCATACCATCAAAACCTTCGCCACTATAGTTTGAAGACATTCCTTCATATTGGCCAACCTTTGAGACAATCAAGCTTAACTGTGTTGCCATTCCTGTCATAGTATAAATTTGACCAGCTACTCTTGGAATCCAGAAAGAATTCATTGGTGCATCTGAAGCTAACTCTAAATCAACAGGACGATCAATTGGGATTTCCATATGATTAATAGTTGCTATACGTTGCTCTGGATAAATAAATAACCATTTCCAATTCAGCGATATAACTTGAATTTTTAATGGTTTTTTATCATGCACCAATTTTTTATAAGGGTCTAGTGAATGAGAAGTATTCCAAGTAATTATAGCTAATATAAAAATAATTATAATTGGTATCCCCCACCAGACTACTTCTAATTTAGTATTATGAGCCCATTCTGGCTTATAATCATTCTTATTAGAATTAGACTCTCTATATTTCAGCGATAAATATATCGTTAATACTATTACAGGAATAACTACGATTAACATCAATAAAAAACTTGTAATAATAAGGTCTTTTTGCCTACTGGCTATCTCACCAACAGGAGCTAATATTCCCCCACCGCAAGCACCCAATAGAAGCAAGCTAGACATTAATATTATTTTATATAAATACCTCATTTACCCTCCGTAGGTTATTTTATCTATCATCATAATAATACATAATACTAATAGATTAAAAATAGAGTAAAAAAATACTATCCTCGACCATCTATCAGTATTTGTATCAAGGATACCCTTTAATGCGATTACTATCCATAAAAAATTAACTATGAATACAACTATAAAATATAACAGTCCAGAATAACCAAAAATATATGGCAATAATGAAACTATTAAAAACAAAACTGTCCAAACAATAATATGAATTTTAACGGTTAAAATAGAACTTACTACAGGTAATATAGGCATATTACCTCTCCTATAATCTTGTAATCTAAAAATGCCAATAGCATAAAAATGTGGCATTTGCCAAACTGTCAGAATTAAAAATAAGCTTATGGCCAAAGCATCTATATTACCTGTTATTGAGGTATATCCAGCTAAAGGTAATACTCCACCTGAAATACTGCCTAAAATTGTAGAATACTTAGTATTTCTTTTAGCATAAGCTGTATACACTACTATATAAAAAAAGTATCCTAATAATATAATGCATCCTGTAAGAACATTTGTGAAAAAAAATAGTATTAAAATACCTATAATTCCAAAAATAAAACTAATAGCTAAAACTGCAGAAATTGATACCTCAGAAAAAGTTGCTGCTCTAACCTTAGTTCTATCCATTAATTTATCAATATCTCTATCTAAGCAATTATTTAATAAAGTTGAAGACATTAAAACAAGTAATAACCCTGCTAAAGATAAAATAACCAAATTAAAATTAAAGTTACCATAACTAGCAACAAAAATTCCAGTAAAAGCTGTAAATAAATTAGAAAAAATTATACCAGGTTTTACTAAATTAATATATCGTTTCAAGATAAATCCTACTTTATATATTTTTATAAAAATAAAAAATAATAAAACTACACATAAAATTATTAGATAAATTAATATTATAATTATGCATTATACTATATAATCAAAAAAACACCAAACACCAAACATAAAACAAACTCCACAAATGATAATGCAATAAACAGATTATTTTATCAAACACTGTATGAATATTATTCTTTCTTATAGTTATATAAGTTATAGTAATTCCTCTGCAATTGCTATCATATTTAAGGCTATACCTTTTCTTATATTATCAGCAATAACCCACATATTTAAAACATTTGTATCATTTATATTTTTACGAATCCTACTAACATAAATATTATCTTCACCTGCCACCTCAACAGCTGTTACATAACCTTCATTAGACCTATAATCTACCACCGAAATACCTTCAGTTTCTTTTAATAAGTTTTGAATATCTTCTTCTTCAAAATCTTCTGATAATTCAATATTAAGATTAACAGCATCACCTACAAAAACAGGAACATGTACACATGTGGCGTTAACCTCTATATTATTATCTAAGATTTTTTTAGCCTCAAACCATATATTCCATTCGCTTTTAGTACTTCCGTTTTCTAAAAAATCTCCCACATGAGGTATTACATTAAATGCTATTTGTTTTGTAAATACTTTTTTAGTTTTAGTTATAGATTCGTTAAAAAAAACACCTCTAGTTTGATTAAATAGTTCATCAAGTGCTAAATTACCATAATTAGAAACTGATTGATAAGTAGAAGCAACCACTTTATTAATACCATATTTATTATAAAGCGGAAATAACGCTGAAAGAATTTGCAAACTTAAACTACTTGGAGTTACTACAATTCCCATATTTTTATACATTTCTAAATGTTTTAAATTAACACTAGGTATAACTATAGGAATGAGATTATTATTTTTAAAATAATCACTATCATCTATTACTAAAGAGCCTTGTGAAACTGCTTTTTGAGCATATTCTTTAGCAACATCACTACCTGCTGTAAAAAAAGATATATCCACTTTAGAGAAATCAAACTTACTTAAAGAATCTACTGTTAAAGTTTTGTCTTTAAATTCTACCGTTTTATCTATATTTTCATCAATATCAATAATAAAGAGATCTCCCAAAGGAAAATCTCTTTTACTTAAAATATCTAAAATTTCTTCACTAACTTGGTTATAAACACCTACTATTGCTATGTTATATTTAGCCATTTTTATATACCCTTACATAAGCGTATATATCCTGTCGATATATTAGCTTAATATATTAGAACTACTTAGCTCTTTTAGATTTATGACCTGTAGTTTGCTCAGCAATTTTAGCAGACTTACCAATTCTATTTTTCAAATAGTATAACTTAGATCTTCTAACTTTACCTTTCTTTAGTACAGAAATTGATAAAACATTAGGAGAATAAAATGGGAAAACTCTTTCAACCCCATGCCCACTAGATAATTTTCTAACTGTGAATGAAGAATTTAACCCTCTATTTTTAACAGCAATACAAACCCCTTCGTAAGCTTGTGATCTATCACCAATTTTCACATTAACTACAACAGTATCTCCTGAACTAAATTCTGGATACTTTTTATTCTCTGCTAATTTTTCCATTTGAGATTTTTCGAACTGTTCTAAAACATTAACCATTTAATACTCCATAATGTTTATTTTATTTTTATTTATTTCTTCTCTTCTTTGTAAATTTTCCATAAGTCTTGACGAATCTCTTTCGTCCTTTTTTCAGATTGCAGCAATCTCCACTTAGATATTGCTTCATGATTCCCAGATAATAACACCTCAGGAACCTTGAGATTATGCCAACATCTAGGCTGTGTATACTGTGGATATTCTAGCAATCCATCCTTAAAACTTTCTTCAATCACAGACTCACAAGAGTTTATCACATTTGGCAATAATCTCAAAATAGAATCTACAATTACCATTGAAGCTATCTCACCACCTGATAAAATATAATCACCTATAGAGATTTCTAATGGTTTATATTTATCAATAATTCTTTCATCAATTCCTTCAAAATGCCCACAAATAAAAGTTATACCTCCTATTTCAGATAACTCTCGAGCATCACTCTGTTTAAAAACTTTACCACGAGGATTTGGGTATACTAATTTATTATTAGGATATTTTTGCAAAGCATAATCAATTGCTCTACCCAAAACATCTGCTTTCATTAATAATCCTTTACCACCGCCAAAAACCTTACCATCAACTTTTTTATGGCGATCCAGTGTAAAATCTCTAATATTTATAACCTCTAAATTCCAAATGCCCCTATCATGCGATCTTTTAGCATTAGAAATACCTAAATAACCAGGGAAAATTTCAGAATATAAGGTTAAAATTACAATATTAAACATCTAATCTATCTACTTATTTGCTATTTAATCACAAAACTTATATTATAATTGTTAAAGTCTTACTTTATAAAATTATGTTTTGTTTATCTCATATATAAATTATTCCACCTACTAAAAAACAAAACGATCCTGAGAAAAAACTTTTGAAATAGAACTTTAAAAGAACAACATCAAGCTCCCAGGCAGCTCCAGAATTATCTATAATAGATTGTATTAAGATATTTTAGCAAAGTTATATAAATAATTATAAGATAAGAGCAATTTAAAAACTAATAAAACAATTCCAAAAATCTCTATAAAAAGATACTATAAAATATATAAAAACATTTAAATACCTTTACAAGCAACAACAATTTATGAAATTAATCTATTAAATCTTTATCATAAATTTCATTAACAGAAACTACAATATACCCATCCTTAATATTGACCTCAGGCACAAAATTTTTATTAAAATGTACCATAGTTGTTTGCTTATTATTATCTTTTTTTATCTCTAAAATATCGCCAGCTCCAAAATTATGAACTGTAACAACTTCTCCAATTTTAATTTGATTTACATCCCTAACTTCAATACCTTCAAGATCAACATAATAAAAATCATCCTCTTCTTTATCAATATTAGGCAAAAGATCTCTATTAATACTTAATTCAATACCATTGATTCTTTTAGCTTCATCAACATCATTTATTCCAATAAATTTTCCGACTATACCGCCACAGTGATTAGATATATACTCTAATTGATATAAATTATTCTTATTATCATATAATTCGTAATAAAGTAAAGAATCTACATCAAGCATAAAAGACTTAAGTTTAACCTCACCCTTAAGTCCTTTAGTTGATAATATTTTTGCCACTACTAATTTATTTTTCAAGCTATTTACCAATAAATGAAATTATTCAGCAGATTCATCTGCAACAGTAGAATTTTTCTCAGCAGCTTCTTGTAATTTTTGTTGAGCTTTAGCTTTAGGTTGGCTTTTCTTAGGTTTGACAGTGAATTCTTTTTTTTCTACAATATTAAATTTTGATAAAATATTATAAACTCTATCAGTAGGAATAGCTCCACACATTAACCAATATTTTACTCTATCTTCTTTAAGAGAGTATCTTTTATCATCACTATGATCTAACATTGGATTATATTTTCCTAAAACTTCTATATATTTACCATCTCTTGGGGCTCTAGAATCAGCAGCTACAATGTGGTAATATGGATTTTTTCTAGCCCCCCAACGAGCCAAACGAATTTTAACAGCCATGTTTGTATTTTTTACTCCAATTATTCTGTACTTTTCAACAACACAAATCTTGCGCATAAACAAAAACCATGCACACGCAATATATAATATATTATTTATGATATCTTTGCAATATATTATATACAAAGTTTATCATAACATTAATAAAAAATTATAAATATTAATAAAAATTTGATTGATTTCTACCCAACTAATAATAATACAATATATTTACATATAAAAAATTTTTATAAAAATCATTATTTAAAGTTTATTATAAACATCTTGACTTATGATTTTTTATTTTATATTATATAGAAGTTTAAGCCTTTTAATGAATAACAGGAGATAATATTATGAGTTCAAATATAAATAATAAAACCAATAGCAAATTAGCCTATCAACAAGATCTTATTAACTCTAGCTTATATCATCAAACAGTATCTCTTTTAAGAGATTTTTTTTTAGCTAAAGGCTTTATTGAAGTACCAACTCAATCACGAATCAGTATCCTTGCAGCATGTGAAGATCCTACCACAGTGCAAACTTATAATTTTATTGGTCAAGTATGGCCTCTTCCTCAAACAGGTCAAATGTGGTTAGAACACGAATTATTAAAACAACCTTCAGCGAAAGGTTTTTTTTGCATCTCAACCTCTTATAGAGAAGAAAAAAATCCTGTAGAAGGTAGACACAATATTATTTTCCCAATGTTTGAATTTGAAACTCATGGTGGTATTGAAGAGTTAAAAAAACTAGAAAAGGAACTTATTTTATTCTTAAAGCTAGCAGATAATGAAAGTGAAATTACAGAAAAAACTTATGAAGAATTAGCAAAATTCTATGGCGTTAAAGAATTAAGCCATAAAGAAGAAAATGCTATGCTAAAAGACTTCTCATATAACTTAATTTTAACTAACTTCCCAGTTTATACAAGCCCTTTCTGGAATATGGCTTTATATGAAGATAATAAAACTGCTAAAAAAGTAGACGTAATCATCAATGGTCAAGAAACTATCGGAAGTGCTGAAAGATCAAGTAATAAAGCAGAAATGGAGCACATGTTCTATACTATTAGTGATGGTGGTTATGCAAATTTACTTTTTGAAAAATTCGGTAAAGATAGAGTTGTGGCAGAATTAAATGAATTTTTATCTTTTGATTTCTTCCCTCGTTGTGGTGGTGGTATTGGTGTAACTAGATTAATTACAGCTTTACTTGCTAAAGGACTTATTAAAAATTAGTTTTAAATCTAATCTTAAGAAAAACCTTTTGGCTTTAATTTTAAAATCAAATTTATATATTAAAATAAAATCTTAAATGATATAAGCTAAAACTGAAATTTATAACTTACGGCTTATAATAAAATATTAAGATAAAAAATTAAATTATATAGTTCTTTTTCAAACAAATTTTAGAATAAACTTTAAAATAGAATTTAAAAACAAAAATTAAAAAGTAGTTTTAAATAAAAAGAAGCTTTAAAAAAGAACTGTATAAATTTATAATAAGCATGACAATAATATATATTTTAATTACAACATAGATTTATATAATGCAAAACTTAATCCTATCTCTAGATTATGATAATCTAGAACAATCTCAAGAATTACTAGAAAAAATATCGCAATCTATTGCCATAATAAAAATTGGACATTGCTTACTTTCAAATGTTAACAAAAACCAAGTTAATCAAATCTGTAAAGATAAAACCATAATGTTAGATTTAAAGTTTTTTGATATTCCAAACACAATTTTACAAGCTATAGACGGTTATGCTAAAAGCTTTCCAAATCTAAAATATTTTACTTTTAACGGTTGTATGGTTGATGATTGTATAACTAAAATTGTTAATAATGATAGTAAAGTTACCGCAATTGCGGTTTTAATTTTATCTAGTGATAAAGTTAACGAAACCGATTTTATTAAGCTTGCTCATAAAAATTATAATGCTGGAATAAGAAATTTTATATGCCCTCCATCTTATATTACGGTTATGCGTAAAGAATTTAAAAATGAAATTAAATTATTTTCACCAGGAATTAGAAATAATAGTGATGCTAGCAATGATCATAGTCACACTATGACAATTAAAGAAGCTATAGCTTTAGGTGGCGATTTCTTTATCGTTGGACGTCCTCTATTAAATTCTAATAATCCTCAAGATACAATTAAGGAGTATAAATAAAATGAATCTTTTTCAAAAACAACGTTTTCAAATGCATTCTGGCGGTTATTCTGATTTTAAATTAGAATGTGATGCCCTAACTACTGAAGATTGGGAAACTCTAGCTTTTTTAGCCTCAAGAACTATAAAGTTTAAAGAAGTTCATGGTATACCCTCAGGTGGGTTGCCTTTTGCAAAAGCTCTACAGCCTTACGCTAATAGTGATAGTAATACAATTTTAATTGCCGATGATGTATTTACCACAGGTGGCTCTATTAGAGATTTTAAAGCAGAACTTTTACAAAAAGGCTATAAAGAGCAAGATATTAAAGTAATAGTAGCCTTCTCAAGAGGCCCTAATAAAGAAGATGTAAAAGCCATATTTACTTTAAATGAAGAATATTGGCAGAATGATTAATTTTAAAAATAACCCTTTGTTATATTATTATAAGTATAATAATATAGAAGTAATAAATAACTTACTTACATCAATAATAGTTAGTAAGTAATAAAAAGATTATAAAAATTATAAAGTTTAATAAAGCTAAAAATATAACTAAAGTTGTAGAAAATGTTAAAAAAAACAATTATTTCTCCACCCTTTAGCAACTATATTCCTGTACCTAACACCAGTCGTGTATTAGGTACTTATACTATTAATCATCGTCCTGGAGCTATAAAGCAATTTATAAAAACTTTTCGCTGTTATGAAGGTGGCTATATTAATAAAATTGGATTACGTAATAAAGGCTTAATTAATTTTATTCCTAAAGAAAAAAATGCAAATCATATTGTTTCCGTAACAGCTTTAGAATATGAACAATGGTTTGAAATTGCGAAAATCATTACAAA
The DNA here is from genome assembly GCA_026546635.1 of Porricondyla nigripennis. Taxonomy (NCBI): domain Eukaryota; kingdom Metazoa; phylum Arthropoda; class Insecta; order Diptera; family Cecidomyiidae; genus Porricondyla; species Porricondyla nigripennis. Next base: position 102,608 of record JANTFB010000007.1, on the reverse strand, counting down.
ACTAAAAACCCAATATTCTTATTTTTCAAAATATTTAGAGTTAAATATTAGCTGCCCCAATGTAGCAAAAAAAATTGTGATAGATGAAAAAGCTTTTAAATACTTTAGTGGTGAAAATACCATTGTTAAATTACCCCCGACTACTTCTTGTTTAGATTATATAAAAATGGCATTAGCAAATAATATTAACACTTTCCACCTTTGTAATACCATACCGACGGAACGTGGCGGAGTTTCTGGCAAATTATTAAAAGTAAAAAGTTTAGAATATATTGCAAAGGCTAAACAAATTTATGGTGGTAATATTAATATTATTGGTGGTGGCGGCATTTATACACCCCAAGATGCTAAAGATTATTTAGAACTTGGCTGTAAACATCTATCATTATCTACCATAATGCTAAAACCTTGGCGTTTAATGCAAATTGTTAATTATGTTAATAAGTTTAATAATAGTGAGAATGATACAAAATAAAATAATATTAACTAATAAAGGCTATAAATATTATTAATAACATTCTTATAACTAGAATAATTTAACAAAAGCAACATAAAAATAGAGAGAATATTTTTTAAAATATAAAAATAATCAAATTATTATTTTATTCTTTACCTTCGGTGGCTTTATTTTCTATAATCCCGCTTTCATTATTATCTTTATTTTCTTTGCTTTTATCTTCTATTTGTTTAGTTTGCTGTTTTGGTAGTTTATCGTAGTCAATATGATATAAATTATTTTCATCTACCTTTAAATATTCTGGAGGATTAAGTGAGGGCTGAATTTTAATATCTTCATCTAATAATTCCATAATAATATAACAAGCTTCTTTTAAAGCCTTTTCTTTATTATCTCTATTAATTTGATTAGGAAATTTTACTGTTATATCTTTACATAATTTTTTTATTTTTATTTTTGATAATTTATATGATATGTATTCTTCGCTTTCTTCATCATGTTGTTTTTCTTTGTTATTAAATTCAAGTTTAGCAGTTTTAAACTTATACCTCGCCTCTTGTCCATTATAAAATTTTTCATAAATACGTAGAGCCCCTCCTACTAATAATAAAAAGAAAGCTAACTCTTTTTTATGTTTTATAATGGCAGTAAGCCAATTACTACCTCTATCTAGTTCTATAATTGAATATTCCGTAATAGTTAGCGTAGTAAATAATAACTCAAAATCTTTAATATTTTTTAATAAATCACTAAAGTTACCAATAGTATCTTTTAATTTAATGTTAATATAATTTTCTTCTTGAGGCTTTAAATTACTTTTTTCTAAAGATCTTAAAAAAGATAATCTTAAAGTTTCCATTTCATAAAAACTACTTATATCTTGATATAGAACTCCAACATTTTGATCTAATTACCTAAGTTTTAAAATAGCCTTTTGTTGTTTACTATTAAAAAATAATACATCTTTTAAATTGTTGTAAGATTGTAATATTTTATTTTTATTTTTTACAAAGTACCTATCACTACCATCTAACCGCGTATCCTCTACATGCAAACTATTATTCTTTAATAAACTATATATCTCAATCGTTCTCATTTTTAATGCCCACTTTTTTTGTTTTTTAATTATCTTTAATGTTTACTTAAACTTATCCATCAGTTTACGCATAGCTTGTGGTGACATTCCGCCCGCTCCACCTTTCTCTAAAGCCTTTAGGTCACCAAGAGAGCTCATCATATTTTTTAAGCCACCACCTTTAAATTTTTTCATAGTTTTGCTAATTTGATCATATTGTTTCATCAAAACATTAATATCTTGCAAGGTTGTACCTGAACCTTTAGCTATTCTTTTTTTTCTTGAGAAATTTAATACGTTTGGTTTTTTACGCTCTAATTTTGTCATAGAGTCTATAATTGCAATATTTTTTTTCATTAAATTATCATCTATTTTTGATGATAACTTTTCTTTTAAGCTAGAAATTCCAGGTATCATGCCCATTAAGCCACCTAAGCCGCCCATTTTATTCATTTGTTGCATTTGTTTTTTATAGTCATCTAATGTAAAAATACCTTTGCTTATTCGCTCTTCTAACTTTAAAGCTTCCTCTTCTTCTATATCTTCAAATTGTTCTACTAAAGCTATTATATCGCCCTGATCTAAAATTCTATCAACAATACGCTTTGGCGAAAAAACTTCTATATTTTGAATTTTCTCACCAGTACCCATTAATTTAATAGGAACACCAGTAACATATTTACAAGATAATATTGCACCACCGCGACCATCAGCATCGGCTTTAGATACCACCACACCACTAAGTGGCACTCTTTCAGAGAAGCTTTTAGCCACATTAAGTGCAATTTGCCCTATCATAGAATCTAATACTAATAGTACTTCCTTTGGCTTCATTTCTTGATAAATATACGCCATCTCTGCCATTAATTCTTCATCTACACTTAAACGCCCTGCGGTATCTAAAATTACTACATCATAAAACCCTTTACTAGCGGCTATTTTAACATCAGCTAAAACTTTATCTAATTTAGTTGGCTTGTTATATTCAAAAAAATCTAATTGATTATCATTACATATACTTTGTAATTGTTCATAAGCTGCAGGTCTATGAAAATCTAAACTAGCTAAAAGAATTTTTTTATCATTATTTTTACGTAAATAGTTAGCAATTTTACCTGCACTAGTAGTTTTACCACTACCTTGCAATCCTACTAACATATAATAAGTTATAGCTTTATCTGATAACTTAATCTCTTCTTCACTACTACTTAGCATATTTAAAAGGCTGTCATATAATGCTTTCAGGATTACTTGCTTTGGTGATACTGAACGATATATTTCTTTACCAATCAAATCTGCTTTTAATTTTGCAACAATTTCCTTTACCAAAACTAATGAAACATCCGCTTCTAATAATACTAGTCTAATTTCTCTTAAAACTTCATCTAAGTCTTTCTCACCTATTGCAGGTTTTTTACCTAAACTATTAAATACATCTTTGAACCTTGAAGTTACGCTTTCAAACATTATTTCTCACTTTTAATAATAATCAAATAATTTGATATTTAACATTAATTACATAAACTATATAAATACATGCGTGCATACATATATATAAATATAATATGATTTTCATAATATACAATTAAAAATATTTATAAATACTGTGCTTTATATCACCTTATTACTTTATATCTTGATTTTTTATTAAAATTAGGATAAACTTAGTAAGTCTTTATGGTTATTTAGTTAATTAGTTACATATTAATTGATTAAATATTAATTAATTACAATAATAGTTTTAAAAATTATGTCAAATAATAAAATCATCGCCTTAGGCTGTCGTTTAAACATCTTTGAAGCCGAATTATTAAAACAACAAGCTCAAAAATCTGGTCTTAAAGATACTATTATTGTTAATACTTGTACAGTTACCCAAGAGGCACACCGGCAATCTATGCAAACTATTAGAAAACTTAAAAAAGAAAACCCTGATAGTATTATTATTGTAACAGGCTGTGCGGCAGAAATTGACTCCTCTAGCTTTGCTGATATGCCTGAAGTCACTAAAGTTATCGGCAATAAAGATAAATTTTCTGTTGAAGCTTTATTATCTAAAGATAAAATCATTAAAAATAATATTAATGATGATGAAATTATAGAAAAATCAAGCCCTGAAAATAACACTACAAGTATTAATGCTACCGCAAACTTAAATGAAAATAATGATGATGTTACAAAAAACAATCATACACTTAATAGCAGAAATGAAGATGATAAAAAAGTAAAAAAAACTTATACTCTACCACAAATTGCAGGTTTTGAAAATAAAACTAGAGCTTTCATACAAATTCAACAAGGTTGTGATCATCGTTGTACCTTTTGCATTATTTATCAAGCACGTGGTAAAAGCCGTAGTGTTAATAAAGACCAAATTATTAACCAAATTCAGCAAGCAGTTAATTTTGGACATCAAGATATTGTCTTGACTGGGGTTGATATTTCATCTTGGCAACGTGATACTATTAAAAAAGAAACCTCACAAATTGGACAACTTTGTCTAGATATTTTAAAAGCTGTACCAAAACTATCCAGACTTCGCCTAAGTTCTCTAGATCCCGCGGTAGAAGATGATAATATTTTAAAATTATTAGGAAATGAACCAAGATTTATGCCACATATTCACTTAAGCTTACAAGCTATGAATAATCGTGTATTAGCTAATATGGGAAGACGCCACACTAAAGAACAGGCTTATGAATGGATTAATAAATTAAGAGATAAAAGTCCAAATCTTGCTATAGGAGCCGATATAATTTGCGGCTTCCCTAGAGAAAGCGAAGATCAATTTATAGAAACGTTTAATACTATTAAAGAATTGAAAATTCCATTTTTACATGTATTTCCTTATTCTGAAAGAGCTGGCACTATCGCCATAAAAATGCAATCCATTCCAATTGCAAATAGAAAATTAAGAGCCAACCTTTTAAATAATTTAGGTAATGAGTTAAAACAAGAGTTTTTTAAAACTAAAGTTAATACCGTAGAGGAAATATTAGTTGAATCTAATAACAGCGGGTATACTAAAGATTATTGTTTAGTAAAAATTAATCATGATAGTATTCTTAAAAAGAATAGCTTAATTACATTAAAAATAGATAGTTATAACAAAAAATCACTAATAGCTAATTATATTTAATTAGATTTTAATATAATTAATTATTAAATTTGAGAAACTGATAATTTAAGATTAAAATTAAAGCATAACGCAATAAATTAGATTAAATTATTAACTCTTTTAATAATCAAAGAAATTTAACTTAAAAGGAAAAGTAATGTTTAGTTTTTTTAGTAAAAAAAAAGTTGATAATCAATTATTAGAACAGTTAGAAGAAGAATTATTATCTACGGATATGGGATTAACTTCCGTTTTAAATATTGTTAAACAAATTAAAAAAACTCGCTTTAATAAAGATATAACTTTTGAAGAATTAAAGCAAGCCACTAAAGAAGTGTTATATGAGGATCTTAAAGATTACTTTAAAGATTACACTATTAATATAACTAAAAAACCTTTTATAATCTTAGTTTCAGGAACAAATGGTGGAGGCAAAACCACCTCAATTGCAAAATTAACTTATTATTTAAAGAAAATTTGTCCTAAAATTTTACTAATACCTTGTGATACTTTTAGAGCAGGAGCTAATGCACAACTACAACTATGGAGTGAGCGCTTAAATGTAAACTTTTATAGTCCTGATAATATTAAAGATCCAGCCGCCATTGCATATAAAGGAGTAGAGATGGCAATTAAAGAAAATTACGATCTAGTAATTATAGATACCTCTGGACGTTTAGATGGTAATCATAACTTAATGGCTGAACTTACTAAAATTGAAAGTTCTATTAAAAAAGTGTATCAATCCGCCCCTCATGAAAGTTTATTAGTAATAGATGGCACGCAAGGTCAAATTGCATTACAACAAGCCATGGGATTTGCTAATAATATAAATTTAAGTGGCATTATTATAACTAAGTTAGATTCTAATGCCCGTGGGGGTATTTTAATTAATATTATTAAAACCTTGCAAATACCTATTTACTTTGTTGGAACAGGAGAAAAAGAAACTAACTTACAAGCTTTTAACTTAAATGATTATATAGAGAATCTATTTAAGCTTAAAACCCAAACTAATAATTTATATGCGTCTAATAAAGATATTAATAGACCTTTTAATTTAGAAGATGTTGATTTAAACAAGATAAAGGATGTGGAAAAATTATTTGGGGAACCTTCAAGTGACCTAATTGAAGATATTGCTAAGGTAGAAAGTTTGAAAAAAGATAAGTAAGCTAAACTTAACAAGATAACCCTATCCAATAGCAAAACTTAAGTTCAGAAGGATAAACCAAAAGATTAAAATAATCTAACAATCTCTACTCCAAAAACAAATGAACTAAAACTAAAGATAAATTTATCTGAAAAATATAATTAACTTCCTAGATTAATTTATCTAAAATTTAACTTATGAAACAACTATACAGCAAGGTACACTTATTTTAAACACTAACGTAAATTATATTTAACTAAAAATAAAACCGATAGTCCTATAAGATATATTGGCTTTGGCAAAATAAATCTACATATAAATATTAGAAAAATAATAAAATAACCAACTAAATTATTATTTATCATAATTAAAAGAGATTTTACTCTTCAACACAATTTTATAAACCCTATCCTCAGCAATAAATATCAACATTAGCTTTTAAATATTAAATATTTTATTAAAATATATAAAGACTAATTTTCTACAATAGTTTTATCTTTTAAAAATATTTTTCTTGGTATTTTGTTAAATATCTCAGCTGAATGCGTAGCTATGATTATTGAAATACCATATTGATTAACTAAATTCAGCATAATATTAAAAACTTCCTGTGCGGTTTGCATATCTAAATTACCTGTTGGCTCATCAGCAATGACTAGCGCTGGTCTTAATACTATGGCTCTAGCTATTGCAACCCTTTGCTGTTCACCACCTGATAATCTTGATGGGAAACTATTTAAGCGATGTTTCAAACCTAGTTCTATTAATAATTCTTCTGCTCTATATTTAGCTTCCTTTTTATTAACACCTTGAATTAACTGTGGTATCATAACATTTTCTACAGCACTGAAATCTGGCAATAAATGATGGAATTGAAAAACAAAACCAATATCTTGACCTCTTAATTGTTCTTTTTGTTTTGTTGTAAGGCTATTGATTTTTTTATTTTTAAAAATAATTTCTCCACTACTAGCTAAATCTAATAAACCTATTGTATTTAATAAAGAAGTTTTACCAGAGCCACTTGGTCCAATTAAGGCCACCATCTCACCTTTATTAATAGTTAAATTAACATCATTTAAAACTGTAACTTTATTAATATCTTGATAATAATGTTTAGTTAATTTTTGTATTTCTAAAATGGTATTGCTTAAAGCGTTTTTATCATTTATATTATTCATACTTTAATCCCTCTGCTGGCTGTACCTTTGAGGCTTTAATTGCAGGATAAATTGATGCTAAAACCGAAAAAAACAACGCCATAATAATAATTGATATTACTTGAATTGATTTTACATCGGCTGGCATTTGAGATAAAAAATATATTTCTTCAGAAAATAAATTAATACCAATTAAAAACTCTATAAATTCTCTAATAGTTTCAATATTATAACTAAATAAAGTGCCGATTAAACCTCCAAAAAAAACTCCCATAACCCCTATTCTTAAGCCAATTAATAAAAATACTGTGAGTACAGATTGTTTGCTAAAACCCATGGCTCTTAATATAGCAATTTCTTTAGTCTTACTTCTTGATAGCATCATTAAGCCTGATATAATATTAAATGCAGCAATTAATATTACCAAGCTTAAAATTAAAAACATTACGTTACGTTCCACAACTAAGGCATTAATAAATTGACTGTTAGACTCCCTCCAAGTTTCTACATAATATTGGCTTAAATCAATTTTACTAGCAATATCAGTTGCTGCATTCTTTGGTTCTAAAGAATCTTTTAAAAATATTTCTATTCTCTGCACAGCATCTTTATAAAAAAAGAACCCTTGAGCAACGCTACGTGGCATAATAAGGGTAGAGCTATCATATTGGTACATTCCAGTATTAATAACCCCCACTATTTTATAAGAACCTATTCTTGGTAAATTACCAATCATTGTAGAATAACCATTTGGTGAAATTAAGGTTACATTATCACCAATATTTAAACCTAAATTCCGCATTACTATCCTACCTAATAGTACTACATTCTTATTTTGCTGAAATTCTCTAAAATCTACATTTTGTAACCTACTACCTAATAATTCCCTATCCTGAATATCTTCATAATTTAAGCCGTATACTAACACTCCACTACTATTATTTTTATACGCTAGCAACCCTTGCTCTAATATAGTTGGTGAGATAGCTAAAATATTACTATTATTCCCTATAGCCTTAACTAACTTATTATAATCATTAATTTTATTATTAAAACTGTAAATAATAACATGACCTTGTGTACCAATAAAATTATTAATTATTTCCTTTCTAAACCCATTCATTACAGACATTACTATAATTAAAACAGCAACACCTAAAGCAATTCCAATTAAAGAAAACCAAGCTACAAAAGAAATGAAACTTTCCTTGCGTTTAGACTTTAAATATCGCTTTGCGATTTGATACTCTAAAGAAAGTAATTTTACCATGTTTTGTTCCAACTCATCTTTATTATTAGCACTAATTTATATCATTATTTAACTATTTTAATATAATTTTTTATTTTTGTTTTTAAAATTTTTATTATTTAACTCCAATTTTTGAACCTTTTGATCATCATATTTATTAAAATTATAATCTTTACTTTTTACAATATTAACAATATGATTCACAATAACTGTTGCCATATTTGCTTTTGTAATATTTATATAAGCTTGTTTATAATTATGATTTATAATATAAAAATCACCATCATTACTTGATAAATTACTATTATTATTAGCCACTATAAAATCTAAATTTTTACTTTCTAACTTCTGCAGAGCACTTTCTTCTAAATTTATAGTTTCTAAACAAAAACCTACCAATATCCTTTCACCTTTATTTTTACCAAGCTCTTTAATAATATCTACATTTTCTACTAATTCTAAATTAAAACCTTGTTGATCTTTCTGCTTTTTAATTTTATTACAAGCTTGAGTTTTTACCTTATAATCACTTACTGCAGCTGTAGCAATTACAATATCTGCTTTATCATATAACTTTATTACCTCACTATACATGCAATCTGCAGAAACTACGGTAATAGTTTCTACTCCATCTATTTTTGGCAATTGATTTTCTCCAATTATTAAAAAAACATTGGCCCCTCTTTTTTTACACTCTGACGCTAAATTCCATCCCATTTTACCAGAAGATGGTGAACTAATATAACGCACAGGATCTATATATTCTAAAGTTCTTCCTGCGGTTATAATAATATTTTTGTTTTGTAAATCTTCATTAAAAGCATATTTTTGATAAATTTGATTTAGATTTTCAAAATCATAATAGATAATATCATTATTTTTATTATTAAAATTATTATAAATATCCTCTTCAATATTAGATAAAATTTGTTTTTTATTTTTACTAATAAAATTAATATTAACTATCTCATTATCTATATTATCTTTTGTAATCGTATTATAGGTATTTTCTTGATTTTTATATGTAGTCTTCTTAACTAAATCTTCATAAAATTTTTTAAATTCATCTACAATTTCACTATTATAAACGTTCATATAATGCAAAATATTTTGATTACAACTACTATCATCTTGAATTTGATATTCTAAATGCTTAACCACTTTATTTTGATGCAAATTATTTAAAAAATATTCTTTTATAACTTTTAAAATTTCTTCCTCTGGTTTTAGTCTTCCCTTACCATATTTATTACAAGCCAAAAATCCCTCATCGGCCTCTATAAACTTATAACCCATTTGCAATAAAAAAGTAATATTATGCTTAAAAATAGGATTATTATACATGTTTTCATTCATTGCTAAAGCTAATATTACCTGCTTATTAACTGCACTAACTATTGTTGTTAATAAATTATCGGATATACCAGCAGCTATTTTACCAGTCACATTATAAGTCGCAGGCACTATTACCATTAAGTCACACCACTGTGCTAAAGAAGTATGCACCAAAGGATCTGAAAATAGATCTTGATGAACTTTGCGTTTTGTTAGCGCTTCTATTACTATAGTTGATACAAAATTACTAGCACTATTACTTAGTACTACCTCAATCTCATAGCCCTCTTGAACAAGACTTGAAATAATATTAATAGCTTTATAACTTGCTATTCCTCCACATATACCTATAAGAACTTTTTTCATAATCTATATTATTTTTATTTTACTACTATAAAACATCTTATATAAGTTTCTTCCTAAGATTTTATAGTTTAATTTTATTATCCGATACTTATTAGATAATTTATATTTTAACTTGGGGCTTATATTTATACAATATTATAATTTAATTTAATTTTTTATATTATATTTTACCTAAAATATTCTTTATTATTTTATTATAATAAATTTTTTATATAAATTATCTTATAAAATTGTCTTATTACATTTATAAATTTTACTTTGTTATTTTGCAAAAATTCTTTAAATACACTTTAATAGTTTACTATATATTTACTACATTATTATTAAGTTCTTTATATATTGTAGCTAAAGCTTTCTTTTCTTCATTTGTAATGTTATCACTGTTATTAAACAAAAAATAAGCAGCTACTAACCAACTATTAAACTTAAATTTATTCCAATCTATTAAATATAGTTTTAACTCCTCTAGGGATACTAAAAAAAAAATTCTACTTCCCCATCATTCACCATTGGGATGTAATCTATTGGTAATTGTAGATCAAAAATGTAAACAATATCATTTCTAACTCCGTTATTTTTCTCTAACTTATAACGTAAAGATTTTTTAAAAACAGCTTGTTGGCTTAAATTACTAGCAATATTTGCTTCCTCTAGCGACTCTTTTTTAAGCGTATCTAAAATAGTATAACCGTAAGAAATAGCTCCACCCACTAAATTATCATACTTATTAGCTTCTACTACGCTATTAGCTCTTTTACTTAACCATACATACTTTTGATTATCTTTAATTACACAACCATTTACGTGTATTCCTTGAGCTAATAAACCAAAAAATGCTAATAAAGATCTATCAACTCTACAAATTGGTTGCCTACCTATTAAAGATAACACTAACATAGCCTCACCCTTAGCTATAATTTTATTTTTACTTACTAGTTTATTTAAAAATTGTGTAAAAAAATCACTATATCCTTCAAAATCATTACCACCATTACAAATATTAAAAGAATTTAAATTTTTAAAATTATTAAAAATATTAGTTTCTTTAAACTTATAAGAACTAGAACTTTTTAAATTATTACATACTTTAATATTATTATGCTGATTGGATTCTAAACTGATATTTTGTAAATTCAAAATAATATTATCATTAACAATTTCAAATTCATTCCTAAAATATCGTAAAATAATAGCAAAATTCACTTTTGTAACATAGCCACATAAATATTTACCAATATAAAATTTATAATAATTACTACTTACAAAACTTGTAAAATACTTATGATTATGTTTTATGCTATTAAATAAATTCATTGAAAATCTTTTTTGATGCTATTTACTTTTGCTTTTATCTTCTTCAGTGGCAACAATTTCTTCCTCTTCATCAACAACATCATCTAGTAAAACTTCATCATCTGCTTCCATATCTGAAGCCGTATACACTTCCGAAGCCTTTCTTTTACTAATTTGCTTAGGTGGTAAGTAAACTAAAGAAGAATGATCTTGACAGTAAGGTTTATCTACCAAAGATTTTTCACCACAAAAAGTAAAATCATCAGTGCCATAAGGCCATACGCACATATTATAGCTTAATTCCTCTAATAAATATTTACCCTGCTCTTTAACCGCTTTTGGTTTTACCAAGTATACCTTAAATTTATGATTTATAGGACTTACTTCTTCTTGCTTTTTTACAATACCTATCCTATGTATTTTACCAATAATAGCATTTTTTGTAAACCCTAACTGTTTCGCAATTTCTATAGTTGATAGATTTTTCTCTAAATATAAGTTTTTTAATTGATCTACTAACTCACAAGTCCACTTACTTTCTCTCATAAAATATCCTTTATTTAGCTAATTTTTATTTTATTAATGATTATAACTCACTAATTAATATATTTATTTTCTTGCTATTGCTTTATTTAATAGCTTTATAGAATTTTCAATTCCATACAACATAAAGAATGATCCCATTCTTGGTCCCTCATTTTGCCCAAGGAGTGATTGATATAACAATTTAAACCATTCTTTCAAGTCTAATTCGTTATCTTTACCAATTTGATATACTACTCTTTGAACATCTTCAGTTTTAGAATTATCATCAAACTTTTGTAATTCCTTTACTAAAGCTTTTAATAAAGCTTTTTCTTTATCATTTAAAACTTTATAGTCTAAATTTGGTTTTATAAAATCATTAAAATAATTAATTGCAAAATCTAATAACTTATTAACTATGTCTTGGCTTTCAGGTTGAATTTTTCTATATTTATTAATAAAACCTAAAATAATATTTTTATCATCACTATTAATTACAGCTATTAAATTCAAAATTAAACTCCAAGATAAATCTTCTTTAAAAGATGGAATTTTATTTTTATAAATAAAAAACAATGGATTTTCAACTTTAAGTACTGGTTCTAAACTTTCATATTTACTAAGCATTGTAAGCCATTCTTCCACATTTTTTGGAATAACATCAAAATATAGTCTTTTAGCAGTTTGTGGCTTTTGAAACATAAAGTATGATAAACTATCTTGACTACCATAACGTAACCACTCCTCAATAGTTAACCCATTACCTTTAGATTTTGATATTTTCTCACCATTTTTGTCTAAAAACAACTCATAAGTTAAAGACTGTGGAGGTTCTTTCCCTAATATTTTACAAATTTTTGAAGATAATTTTACCGATGGGATTAAATCTTTACCAGACATTTCATAATCCACTTCAAGAGCATACCATCTCATTGCCCAATCTACTTTCCACTGTAATTTACAAGCACCACCTGTAACTTTAGTTTCAACCTCTTCATTATATTCATTAACATAAACAATTGTTCCTTTGTCTTTATTAACAGCAATAACTTGAGCTTGTAATACTTTACCTGTTTTAGGACAAATGGGTAAAAATGGACTATAATCCTTACGCCTTTCCTCACCAAGCGTTGGTAAAATAATATTAGTAATTTCTTCATAATGCTCTAAAACTTTAAGTAAAGCTTCGTCAAACATGCCAATTTGATAGCATTTTGTGGCACTATAAAAATCATACTCAAAACCAAAATTGTTTAAAAAATCTTGCAACATAGCATTATTATGTTCACCAAAACTGTTATATTTTTTAAATGGATCCATAACTTTAGTTAAAGGCTTGCCTAAATCTTTAGCAAGCTCTTCTTGATTTGGTACATTAGTTGGTACTTTTCTTAAGCCATCTAAATCATCAGAAAAAGTTACCAGTTTCGTTGGAATATTAGAAACTATTTCGAAGGCAAATTTAACCATTGAAGTTCTTGCTACCTCACCAAAAGTTCCAATATGAGGCAACCCAGATGGTCCATACCCAGTTTCAAACAAAACATAACCTTTCTTTGGCGTACTATAATTTATTCTATCCAATATTTTTCTTGCTTCAACAAAAGGCCATGATTTAGCTTTTAAGCCGTATTCTCTAAAAGTCATTGTTCCCTCTTTATTTACTATTACTTTGCTTACTTAATATTATAATCATTATTCTTTATTAATATTAATTATTCAATTAATCTACAATTTAGTTAATCACTTAATTATTTTATGTGAGTTAGAATTGAGCTATAATAATTATTTTTATTGACTCTTTCGCTGTAAAAGCCTAATTTTAGTATTTTACTGCATATTTTACTAATTTTCACCATTAATAGTATTTTCATATTCTCATTTTATTATTTCTACATAATTATAACATATTTTTATCTATGAATTAAAAATATATACCTAACCCTAGAAATGAAATTGTAAAAATACTCATAGTCAATAATTTATAACCCTAACTTTAACCAAATTTTATCTATTTTATCTATTGTAGCTTTATCCATCTCTAACTTTTGCCCCCATTTTCTATTAGTTTCAGGATAAACTTTAGCTGTAGCATCAATCCCAATTTTACTACCAAGTCCAGATACAGGAGAAGCAAAATCTAAATAATCTATTGGCGTATCTTCAATAATCAAACTATCACGTTTAGGATCAACATTAGTAGATAATGCCCATAATACATCTTTAATATCTCTAACATTAATATCATCATCAAAAATGATAACAAATTTTGTATACATAAATTGTCTTAAATAAGACCACACCCCCATCATAATACGTTTACTATGACCAGCATAAGACTTTTTAATAGACACAAAAGCCATTCTATAAGAACAAGCTTCAGGATGCAAGTAAAAATCTACAATTTCTGGGAATTGCTGCTTAATAAGTGGCACAAAAATATCATTTAAACACTCCCCAAGAATTGATGGTTCATCAGGTGGGCGCCCAGTAAAAGTACTTAAATAAACAGGATTTTTACAAGTAGTAATTGCTTTAACTTCAAATACAGGGAATTCTTCCACGTCATTATAATACCCAGTGTGATCACCATAAGGCCCCTCTGGGGCAGTTTCATTACACTTAATAATACCTTCAATAATAATTTCCGCATTAGCAGGCACATAAATATCACAAGTAATAGCTTTTACAACTTCAGTTTTTTTATCACGCAATAACCCAGCAAATTTATATTCTGATAAACTATCTGGAGTTGGAGTAACTGCAGCCAAAATTAAAGCAGGGTCACAACCAATAGCAACAGCAATTGGCATATCTTGATTTGGATAAGCTTTTTTCCATCTTTGAAATTGTTGTGCACCTCCGCGATGAGCTAACCATCTCATAATCAACTTATTTTTAGCAAGTTTTTGCATTCTATAAATGCCAAGATTGTAATCATCAACCTCTTCTTTTTTCTCACTATAAAAAGACGGACCATGGGAAATCACAATTCCCCAAGTAATAAGAGGGGCTGGTTCATTAGGCCAACATTCTTGAATGGGGAAATCATCAAGATTAACCTCATCACCCTTAAATATAACCTCTTGAGAATACGCCTTTTTCACTTTATCCGAACTCATAGACATGATTTTTTTTAACAAAGGCAGGTACGATATTGCCTCTTTAAAATTAGCAGGAGGTTTTGGTTGTCTTAAAAAAGCTAACAATTCACCTAATTCTAATACTTCTTGAGAAGTTCGTTTTAATCCTAAATTAAAACGCTCTCTATTACCAAAAAGATTAACTAATACAGGATACCTACTTTTACTACCATCACGTTGCAAAACATTTTCAAATAAAACGGCAGGGCCACCTTGATTTAGCAAACGTTTTTGAATTTCTGTCATCTCTAAATAAGTGCTAACAGGTTCATTTGTTCTAACTAATTGCTTTTTCTCTTCAAGTAAAGCAATAAAATCTCCTAATGTTTTCATACTTTTATTTTCCTAATAAAAACCCTAACCAAATAAAGACTGCAAAATTAACATTAGTTTTAAAAAAGTTAAAACAATCTTTACTATCTTTATAATCTAATTTCATTAATTTATATAATAAATAGCCACTACTAACTACTACAATTGTAAAATAATAAACATTTAAATTACTTAAATTCCCTATTAATATTAACCCCAATAGTATAATAATATACATTAATAATAAAATATTCTGTGGGGTTTCACCCATCAATAAAGCCGTAGAATTAATTCCTATTTTTTTATCATACTCATAATCTTGATAAGCGTAAACACTATCATATGCAACTGTCCATAATGTAGCTACTAAATATAACACCCAAATATTAATAGGGATACTATTTTGTAAGATAACTGAAGATAAAATAATTCCCCAGTTAAAAGTAATTCCTAAAATTAATTGTGGAGCTTTAAAAAAACGTTTTGTAAAAGGATACAAAACCACAAAAAACAAACTGCATAAAGCCACAAGTTGAGCTTTTAATGGTAATGTTAATAAAATAATAAAAGGAATAATTGCGGTGATAAGCAAGAGAATATATGCATTTTTTTTTGTAAGTTTACCACTAGCTAGAGGACGCATTCGCGTTCTTAAAACTTCCTTATCAAACTTAATATCAGCCATATCATTAATAACACAACCAAAAGACCTCATACAAATAGATCCCAAAAAGAAAATGACATGCAAATATAAGAAATATGATAACGATATATTTTGATGATAGCTTAAAGCTAATCCCCAAAAAGAAGGCAATAGCAATAGCCAAGCTCCTGTAAGAGAGTCTAGTCTTGCCAATTTAATATATAAAAAAATTTTATGTTTCATTGTCATAATAATGCACATTATAATAAATACTATAGTAGATTTTAACATATAATTAATTATAATATAATATTTACAATTTAAAAATAGATAATAAAATAATAATAGAGATACTAAACTATAAAAGTATAATAATCGCAACCTAAAAAACATTTCGGACAAAATCATCCATGGCAACTATAAAAATCAAAGGACGTTTTTATGTAGATAATCAACTCATAATTAATACAAAAATTATACTTAATGAGCATGCAACTCGTCATATCAAACAAGTATTAAGAGCAAAACCTCAAGATTATATATCTGTTTTCAATGAAAAAAATGGTGAGTTCCAAGCACAAATAATAACCATAAACAAAAATAATTTAGAGATAGAACTTATTAATTTAATCAAAACACCTGATAATAAAGATAATAAAACCAAAATTCATCTAATCTATACACCACTCAAGAAAAATGCCACCGACTTTCTATTAGAGAAATCAACAGAGTTAGGTATAGATGAAATTACACAATGTATAACTCAATATACAAATAATAAACCGCTAGATTTAGATAAAATTAAAATTAAAATGATGCAAGCAACCCAACAATGTCAACGCTTAGATATACCAAAAATAAATCCTACTCTCAAATTTAATAAGATATTAATAAAATACAGTAACAAAACTATCTATTGGTTAAATGAACTCAAGCAAGGCGAACAATTAAGCACAACTTTACAGAACATGCAAATAATACCAAACAATAACACAATAAACAATCAGAATTATACCCAAGAAAATATTATAGACCAAAAAAAGGCTAATCAAATCACCAGCCTTCATGAAAATATCAAAATTAATACTAGAGCGAAACCACAAGAAATAATCTATATAATTGGAGCTGAAGGCGGCTTTTCACCACAAGAAAGTCAACAACTACAAGCAAGTAATAATGTAGTAGCAACCTACTTTAATGGTAATATTTTAAAAGCAGAAACCGCCGCAATAACAGCCTTAATGCACTACCAAATTTTTTACAACAACTTTTAAATTTATAAATATTAAGACAATAAGAAAAAAATAAGATCAAACCAAGAATCATCTAACATCTAAAAAACCTACTCATTAACAAAATTATATCATAAAGTTCAATAAAACAGTACAATCATTTAAAAATCTAAGTAAAAATTCCTTAACCGCCCCCCAAATACCTCACAAACTATGTAAGAATGCTAACAGGAAATATATAATCTAAACTCAATATACAAAAGAAAAACTACTCACTCAATCCAAAAAATAGTCTATATTATATAAAAATTAAAAACCAGCAATCACATTATAGTAAATATAAAATCATCTAAAAACTAATACTGAAACCTCAAGATCAGACAAATACTAAAAATAAATTTAATTGTTCAAACATCCCACCACTTACTATAAATATCTCAGCTTGAATTAAACTTATCAAAGATACAAGGAGTAATACCAACAAACGAAACAAAGACTACAACAACTTCTAGAAATCCTAAAATACTGTAACAGAACCTTCAAAAACTTAAAATAAAATCTTTAGCTGATAACTTCCATAAGGTATTCTTTAGTTTTCAAGCCAACTTCAATTAAGTTAACCTTACCATCTTTAAATAAAATCAAAGTGGGAATACTACGAATAGAATATTCAGAAGCAATTTGCTTGTTATCGTCAATATTAACTTTAACTACTTTAACATCATCAATCATTTCGTTAGCTAAATCTTCTAAAATAGGAGCCATAGCCAAACAAGGTCCACACCAAGGAGCCCAAAAATCAACCAAAACAGGTTTAGAGAAAGACCTTTTTAAAACTTCTGCACTAAAATTAATACTATTAACTTCCAAAACCATAAGAATACCCTTAACTTTTTTAAAATATCGCCTATCCCTTACTTTATACCTATAAAATATAATTATTAATTATAAAAAATCACAAATAAGTATACTAATTCCTAAAATATAGCATTGTTTTAAATAAATTAGAACTAAAAAATCATAAAAGGAATTAAAAAACCATAAAGTAAAAAATATTAAGGATATGAAAAAAAAACTTGATAAAATAAAAAATAAATATTAGTATTTTGTAGTAGATTATACGAGGCAGAGTAGCTCAGTTGGTTAGAGCAGAGGAATCATACTCCTTGTGTCGGGGGTTCGAATCCCTCCTCTGCTACCACAAATCATCAAAATACTCAAGTCGTCATATAGAAAAATCGCCTCACAAAACAAAACTACAATAAATTAACCCTAACAAAATGAAATCCTATAGAAAACCATATAAAGGAAATTCTATTGGATTCCCGTATACACAAAATTTAAAATACTATAAAAATAAAAAATTACGAAATAAAATCAACATTTGTAATAAAACTGCGTATAGTAAATCCTAAAATAAAATCCCATGAAACCTTCTACTATAAGCATCTTTCACAAAAACAAATAGATCTACCCCCCCCATTACATACTATAAAAAATCAATTAACAAAACCCAAACTATAACCCATAGCAACTAGGCAAATTAAAGCCTAGGCAAAAAGCAATATACACTTAAAAAACAAATGAAAATTTACCAAAAATATGCTACTATAGTTGCACAATAGTACATAGAATCAATCTCAAAAACAACTCAGAAAAAATAATAATGGTAAAACAAAAAAAACAAATGAATAATGGTAAAAACCAATCACAATATAGCAATAAAAATAATAAAGATGTCAATAAAAGCATAGATGAAATCTATAGCCAAGCCCTAGAAGAAGGTACAATCATCAACACATATCTAGATGAAAGCCTGTTTAAAGCATACTTTTTAAAAGAAACTATAATAGATTTCAAATACATACCACATGATAACACAACAAAATCACAAGCTATAACTACCAAACCCACAAACAACCAAACTACAGATAGTATCGCCCAAGGCAACTTGCAAAATACTAAAGATTCTAGCGATTTTGAAACTTCAAAATACCCAGCCAAGATTAAGAAAATAAAAACAACTAAAGCTCAACGCCTCTATACTAAAAATGAGTACGATAAATACACAATAATAATAAACCAATTTGAAAAACTAAAAAAAGAACTATCAATACTACCTGAAGATTATTTTTCAAATAATAATGAAACCGAAACTATTAATAAAATAATCAACCCTGTGCTAGACATATTAGGATTTTATAAAAAATCAGAACAAGAAATAATAATAAACGATATCTCCTATAGACCAGACTCCATTATGTTTTCACAAGAGGCAGACTTTAAAAAATATAACGAAAACCCCCATAATATAGAATCAAATAAACTAATAATGCTAGAAGCAAAAAAGTTTAATGAAAACATTCAAAATAAAAAAAGAAATACAGCCCATGCACAAATAATAAGCTATCTTAATGCCTTTAATACCAAACAAGGCATACTCACAAACGGCAGGGAGTGGTTAATATATAATACAGCCAACCCAAGTAAAACCACGCCGATAATTGGTATGAACTTGTGGAACATATTATTTGATGAAACTGAAAAAATAACACCACTACATTTTTATGAACTTTTCCAAGCTTCAAACTTTAACTCAAACTATTTTAATAAATTAAGTTTAGAAAATGATGAAAAAATAGAAGAAAGCCTCACAACACTAACTCAAAACCTCAAGAACGCACTCTATGGTGAAGACTCAATCCTAGAAAGCGTAGGAATTGCAATCTATCAACAAAATCAAAATGAAAAGGTAGAGAATATATATCACAACGCCCTAATAGTAGTATTTAGAATAATCTTTATGCTTTTTTATGAAAATAAATATCATAACTACCTCAAAAATCACTCAGCTTATAGACATTACTCAATTTATAAATTTTATAATGAAATCAAATCCGAGCTAACTCCAGAAAACTACAATAATAATAATAACTACCAAAGCCTCATAAATATATGGCAAAGCCTTAATGAAGGTAATGAAACTCTAAATATACCCATGTTAAATGGTGGACTTTTCTCAAATCAAGAAGCCCCAATAATTGATAAAAAAGAAATCTTTAATAACCAAAACCTAATAAATTTACTAGAAAGATTAATTCAAAATAATAATTATAATAATTTAACTGTAGAAAAATTAGGAAACATCTACGAAGGATTGCTATCTTATGAGTTTAAAATAGCCAAACAAAATCTCTCACTAGTAAAATATAAAGACAAAGAAACCAAAAACAAAGAAGTCTATACATTTGTAGATAACTACACCTTAGAAACTTTAAAAAAAGAGCAAAAAACACTAGAAATAATAAAAATCTATAGCAAAAATGAACTCTATCTAACCTCATATAGCAACCAAAGAAAAACCACAGCCAGTTACTATACTCCACAAGTGCTTAGCGAATTTATGGTAAAAGAAGCCATTAATGCCCAATTAAATAAAGGTATAAAAATACTAGACTTAAAGATAATAGATAACGCCTGTGGTAGTGGACATTTTTTAGTAGAAAGCTTAAATTACTTAAGTGAGATTTGCAATCCAGATTCTATAATAACGCAAATGCAGCAGTTAGGGATAGATACAATCAATGCAAAAGGCACTATTGCAGCCCATATAAATAAATACGGTACGACTAAAAGTAAATATGCCTATGATACTGAACAATCCCCAAATACAATAGGATGCAATAAGACCAACAACACATCATATTCCGAAAGATCTGATGTAATAAACAGAAACGGTAACAAAATAAATGCAAAAAAAATTCACGCAATACAATCTACAATAAGCGAACAGATTAACCTTAAAAATCCTTATTATTCACAAATAGAAGATGAAATTATCAAAGAAAAACAAGAAATACTTAATAACATTAATAAATTAGTGGAAAATCAACAGGAAGCAGAAAAACTCTACCCAGAAGATAGCCAAATAATCAAAAGATTCCTACTAAAAAAACTTATCTATGGTGTAGATCTTAACAAAATAGCCGTAGAAATAACTAAAATATCACTATGGATAGAAACTTTTATATTCGGTACACCGCTATCATTTATAGAACATCATATAAAATGCGGCAATAGCTTAATTTATAGCAGCATTGAAGATTTTATAAATTTTGAGAAAAACATTCTAGAGAAAGACCTCTTTAAAGAAGAAACCATAGATATAACAACCTTACAAAAGGCTTACACCAAAATAAATCAACTTAATGATAATAATAAAGAAAATATTAAGGAATCTAAGCAAACCTATCACAGCATAGAAAATATGATAAAATCCATAAATCTTTATCTTAATTTTCTTAACTATTACAACTTTAAAACCGCTAACAAAATTAACATAAATACTATAGATTGCTTTAATATGATGGTGAATCATTATATAAATAAAAAAAATAATAGCAATTCTAAAATAATTGATCATTCAAAAAATGAAAACAACTACATCCCTAGCAAAAATGCTAAAAAGGTTAATTTTAATACTCAAAATTTTATCAATGATTTTGAAAAATTTATTAATAATTATAAACCGTTTAATATTGAAGTTGAATTCCCAGATGCTTTTAATTATAGCAATAATAATTCAATACCAAATCCACCAAAAAAAACCCTTAAAATAAAAGATATTTGCTCAAAAAGTAACAATGCAAAGAGCATAGTATCAACAAATAATATAGCAAAATCAATAAAAAAGCTAGACAAACAAAAAAAATATGTTAGTATTTATAGAGTATCAGATGAATCTTTAAAGGCAAATGCCACCTATAGAGTAAGCAAATCAACAAATTTGATGGCTTATCATTTTATTTTTTTAAGCAAAACAGTCAATAAAGAAGATACCCCTCTCTTGAGGGATTACAACCTTGAAGTTGTCCAAACTAAGCAAGACTATAATATGATGGATATTTCATACGTTGTAGATAACACAACTAATATTCGCAATAACTCTAGTAATAGTTATAACTCTGTTTGTATCTATTATTATTGTTATTGCGGCTATAGTAATAGTATATGTTGTTACTACAACACGAAACCAGTTAATATAAAACAGATCATAATTGGTATGGAGCAATACACTTGCACGGTACAAAATTTCAATATACATAAATTCAGTACTAGTACTTTACAAAATACAAGATTTAAATACCTTGCTAGCAATTATAAAAATTTTAACACAGTTAATAATTTCACAATAATTGATAGAAATCATAAAAACTTTAAAACCATTGGTGGTAACAAACAAAATAATAGTAGTTCTAAAAATTTTAAAGCCTATTATAGCAACTTTAAAACTACTAACAATATAACTATAAAAAGTATCATTAAAAAGGGTTCTGTTAAAAATACTGTAGCTACAGGTGGCGTAAACAAAAATGATTTAGCCATAAACAGCTTAACAATAAATAATATCACAAGCAATTTAAATACAAATGTTGTAAAAGTTGGTGGCTCCAATATTACTAAAACAGGGAATGACTCCACAAGTGATAGATCCACTATTACTACAACAGGGAATGACTCCACAAGTGATGTAGCCACCAGTGGCTTTCAAATTGTGGTGGGTAATCCGCCATGGGAGGTTAATAAATTTACAGAAACAGAATTTTTTTCACAATATCAAAGTAATTATCGCACACTTACCCACAAAGAAAAGGAAGCCGCCAGAGAGCGTCTTTTTGCTAATTTTGACTTGCATGAAATTTACAAACAGCAACAAACTTTTATTAAAACTATAAATGAATATTACAAAGCCAAATATCCTCATAACCATGGTAGTGGCAATACTAACCTTTACTTATTATTTATGGAACGCAACCTTAAATTATTAGCACCACAAGGTACTATGTATTACCTTACGCCCTCACTATGGACTTTTGCCGATAGTGCTATTAACCTTAGAAAATACATTTTTAATAATTTTAATTTAACTAAACTTTTTTGCTTTCAAAATAACGAAAAGTTATTTGATATTGCATCAAATTATAAATTTGCAATTTATCAAATTAATAATGATGCTAAAACCAGCAATTTTGATTGTTTTTTTATGAAAACAAGCCCCGAAGATTTAGAAGATAAAAACCAATACACTAACATTACTATGGAGGAAATTAAAAGCTATTCCGATAGTGAACTTGCAATAATAGAGCTTAATCACGACTTAGATAAACAAATTATTTTTAAAGCCTATAGCCAATTTAATAAAATTAATAGAAACTATGTTAAATTCAGTAATGAACTAAATATGACTACACATAAAAAGCTTATGCAAGAAACTAAACCAAATGGCCTAATACCACTATATGAGGGCAAAATAATAGAACAGTTTGACAGTAAATTTGCAAAATTTACATACTACGTAGATCCTAAAAACCTACCTATTAAAAGCCCTAGTATTGATAAAAAAGATGCTGTAGAAAACGCTAGTTATAATCAACCCTTGCCAGAACTCCAATTTTATAAAAACTACCATCAACATATTCGCCTTAGCTTTCGTAAAATTGCTCGTAATAGCGACCAACGTACCTTAATAGCTAGCTTAATACCGCAAAATAGCACCGCAGGAGATAGCTTAATTGTATCTATACCCAATAATCATGCTACTACTACCAGATTACTTTTTACTTGTAGCCTGTTTAACTCTATAATGCTAGATTTTATTATAAGAAAATACATAGAATTAAATGTTAATTTAACTTATATTAAAAGGCTACCAATGCCAATGCCAAGTGATGAAGAGATAAAAAATAATAGTGATTATAGCAAGTTAATAATTAACACCGCTAAACTAACCTATTTGTATAATCCGCAAGATTTTGCCAGCTTAAAGGCGGAATATAGCTTGCAGATTGAAGACTTCCCTAAAACCGAAGAAGCACAGAGGCGATACCTAGATAACATAAAGGTAGAAAACGACTGTATAATTTTAAAAATGTATAACATTACAATGGAAGAGCTAAACCACATGCTAAATAGCTTTAAAGCCCTACAGAATAAAAACCCACAATACGTGCAATTGCTAAAAGATACGTATAATTCTTAAGCTTAACAAATATTAACCCACGGGTATTAAAATACGGTAAGTATTAATAGATAGTTATGGTATACATCCAAATATTAATCCATATTATAAGTATTAAATTAACAATCTAAATCAATAAAAAATTAAATTTTCTACAAATAAAGATAAAGCAATTGACATACACAAAAATATTAGCATAGATAGCTATTGTGACTAGAAGGTATTAAAAAACGAATATTAGTACAATACTAAATATTAAAACTACCCTATCATAATTTCTTTTTAGAAAATACCTAACCTCATGTAGATGTATGGATAAAATAGTTATAAGAATCACCCTCTTTTAGCTTTTTCTTATGTATATTTAATACCCATACATCAATATGAGATAATGGAAAGATTATATTATGTAATTGTATCATAAAAAAGTTATTTATAAAAAATAAAAGAGTAATAAAAGCTATTAAACTTTTATTTATTATGATTACCTCTTTTTCTTTAAATTATCTGTGAATGACTTTGCATTTAATATAGTTTTATTTATTTGAGCTATCTTATCTACTTTCTCATTAAAAAGAGCGGTATTATCAAAAGTTTCTTCTAGAAAACTTTCACTGTTTAAATTTAAGCTATCAAAAATTTTATAGCTAACATTTGCTAGTTTGAATGTAGTATCTTTATTACATTTAGGACATTTTGGCAATGGTTCATAAGTTTCTAATAAAACCTCCTGATTACAACATTCACTTGTATAATGAATTAACTCCATACATTCATCTCCAGTTTTACACATTTATTGTCTCCTTTTTGATTTAAATAATATATTTTAATAAACTAACAATAAAAGTGTACCGCTTTTTGCATTTATTTTACAATAACCACTACCCCTGCTAGAAACTTTAACTTATAACGATTATTATTGTTTTGCTTAATCTTATTTAAAATTAATTTTTTATTTTTATAACTATCTAGTATATAAAAATAATTTAACTATATTTATTACTTATTTTAGGTATCCCCATACAAAACACTTATAACATCTATTAATATTTGCTAACATTTGTTAGCACTTTTAACCAATATTTTTTATAATATTCCGCTTGTTTTTAGATATTATTAAAATTAACCTTTTGATTATGTCATCTTGCACTTGAATTTGCTTGACTTTAACAGTTTATTATTTATATTTTTACTTTTAATTTTTAAAGTGAAACCTTAAGATTATAAAGCTTTACTTTAATTTTTATTTTGATTCTTTTGTTTAATATTTATTATCTTATTAAACTCAAAAACAGCTTGTATACTTGCCTTTATAATACTTTTTATTAATAAGTAATCTTATTTATAATCTTTAGTTTAAAAAGTTAATTTTGTTAATTATGTTAACATGTTAAAATTGTTTATTTTGTTAGATATTATAACTTTTTTAATATATACATTTAACTATTCTTTAAGAGTAATTCTTTAGCACATATTAATTTTTATGTATAATAATGCCAATATTATACTTCATAGGCATTAAAATTTTATAATTATTTTCTTTATTAAATATGTGTTATAATTAGTTTTAGTAAATTCTAATTACCTTGATATTATTATGAAAATTTCCGCTCTCAAAAGGTCCATTATTAAAATTTATGGTGCTGATGCTTGTAAATTTTTACAAGGATTAGTTAGCAATAATATTTTGAGTCTTGACTATGATATAGTTAAAACTAACGAAAATATTAATTTATCTCCATCTATTTATAGTGGTTTCTTTACCAATAATGGCCGTTATAATTTTGACTTTTTTATCATTAAACATTGTGATTATTATTTAATTGATATTAATTCAATATGGCTTGAAGCTTTTTTAAATAAACTTAATTTTTATACTCTGATTAGTGATGTTAAGATTAAGGTTATTAATGATTTAAAAGTTTTTGCAATTTTTAATTATAATGAAAATACCGATTTTAAAAATTTTAGCTTAAATAATGATTCCTCTGTTAACTTTAGTGAAGATATTAATAGCTGTGGCCTTGATAATTATGAGGTTAATTTTAATCATTTATTTTTTGTAGATAGTCGTTTAAACTCTTTAGGGTTACGTTATATTTGTTTTTCTTTAGATCAAAGTTTATCTAATTTTGTTTGCCCTACTATTGAATATGATTATTTATGCCATCAATTAGGAGTAGTAGATTGTGCTTTTAATATTGAGAAGTCTATACCTTTAGAATATGGCTTCGATGAACTTAATGCTATATCTTACAATAAAGGTTGTTATTTAGGACAAGAGTTTACTAATTCTTGTAAAAATCGCCTTGCAATTAGAAAACGAGTTGTTCCTATTATAATTAATAATTCTAACATTAAGTTACATGAATATATTTTAGCTAAAAATGGTGATTATTTTGAAAAAGCTGGCGAAATTATTTCTATTTGCAAAAATTATGCCTTAGTTTTATTTAAAATAAAATTTAAAGACTATCCATTATTTTACAATGATGAATTAGTTACTGTTAAATTACCAGCTTGGGTTAAAACTTTTACTATTGATTAATAATCTTTGTAACTAGATTCTACTCATAATTAGCTTTAGGTTTTAATGATAATTATTTTGATTGTACTTTATATCTTTAATTATAGTTTACATATTTAACTATTTTATTATTTATATTATTAGTACTTATTACTGTTATAAACAAATATAATTTTATTTAACGCTTATATTATTATCTTTTAAAACTTTACCAATTAAGTACAGAGATCCACCAATTATTATCAATTTTTTAGCTTGTTGTTGGCTAATTAGTTTTAACTTACTAACTATATTATACCTATTTTCTTCCATATTTTTAGTATTTAGCATTTGTATTTGTAATTTATTACAAACCGTTATTATTTCCTCTATTGTATAACTTTCTTGATCTTGCTGTTGCAATGGAACAATTATGGTTTCTGTAGCTTGTAATCCTTTTAAAAATTCTACTAATTTCTTTTTCTTTAGCAAGCTAAACACAAAATAAATTTTATAACCTTGATTTTTATATTTGTTTATAGTTCCTAATAAGCTTTGCAACCCAGCAATATTATGAGCACCATCTAGTAAGATTATATCATCTTTTTGTAATTTCACACCATAAATAGATTTAACTTGTTGTTGACGTCCACTCCACTTTGTTTTTGAAAGTGCGTTATTAATTTTAGTTGCATTTAAATTAAGATTCCCCAATTGACTTAAGGCTATTATTGCTAAACTAGCGTTATTCTTTTGGTGGCTTCCTTGTAAACTTATGTTATTTAAGTTAATTTCGTTAAATAGGTTGTTTGAAGTATCACCTTTATCATTTATAATATGATTATTGTTGATAGCAGGGTTATTAATTTTAGAAAGATTATGAATTTTATCATCTTCTATTTTATAATCTATACCTCCTATTAGCAGTGCTTTTAATTTATATTTCTTAACTTGTTTTTTTAAAACTTTTACTACTATATCTTCTTGGTAATCACTTACTGCAATCGCATTATTTTTTAAAATCCCAAATTTTTCATAAGCTATTTTATCTAAACTATTACCTAAAAATCTTTCGTGATCGTAGCTTATGCTTGTAAAAATATTTAAAATTGGATTTTGTATTATATTAGTTGCATCTAATCTACCACCAAGACCTGTCTCTAAAATTGTGTAATCGGCTTGATATTTTGCAAATAAACTATAACCTATTGACATTGTAGCTTCAAAAACACTTAACCCCTCAAATCCTTCTATCTTTTTAAGATCTGATATTTCTTGTTGCAATTTATTATTATCAATAATCTTGCCCTTAATTCGAAATCTTTCGTTATAACTAACCAAATGTGGTGATGTGAAAGTATTTACACTAAAACTATGCTCTTGCAAAATATACCTCAAAAAAGCTGTGGTAGAACCTTTGCCATTTGTTCCTGCTATATGTATAATATTTTTAATTTTATTATGAGGGTTATCTATTTTTTGTAAAAATTCTTTGATCCTACTAAGTGATAAATCTATATATTTTAAATGCACCCTACCACTTACCTCACATTAGCATTATTTTTATAACCTTACTGCATATTATTACAATTTTAATTGAAATTAAAATTTATAGCTTTTATATTTTGTTACGTTTTGTATATATTACAAATTTTATATCTTATATAAATTTCACCTAATTAATCCATCAAATATATAATAAGATGATTTAATTATATTAGATATTTCAATAATCAATATTAATATAAAATGTTAATGTAAAATTAAAAAACATTATCTTGCTAAGGTGTTAATTATAGTTCCTAGTTTTTCTTTTAATTGGTGACGATGTGTTACAATATCTACCATACCATGATCTAATAAATATTCAGCAGTTTGAAAGCCCTCTGGAAGTTTTTCTCTAATAGTTTTCTCAATTACTCTGGCCCCAGCAAATGCTATTGTAGATTTTTGTTCAGCAATATGTATATCTCCTAACATCGCAAATGAGGCTGTTACTCCACCAGTTGTTGGATTTGCTAAAATTACAATATATGGCAAGCCTTCATCTTTTAATTTTTCTAATATTACCGTAGTTTTTGCCATTTGCATTAAAGAAAACATTCCTTCTTGCATTCTTGCACCACCTGATGCTGTTACTATTACAAAGGGTACCTTTCTTTTAATAGCATGCTTTACGCTTTCTACAAAACCCTCGCCTACAGCAATACCCATAGAACCACCCATAAATTCAAAATTCATGGCTGCAATTACACTATAAGCACCATTCACTTTACCATAACCACTTATTATTGCATCTTTTTGATTGGTTTTTTCTCTATAATCTTTAAGTCTATCAACATATTTTACTTTATCCTTAAATTTTAGCGGATCTTCTAATACTTCTGGGATCTCTATCTTTATAAATTCACCATTATCAAATAAGCTTTTTAACCGATCTTCTACCGGGAAAAACATATGATAATCACATAACGTACAAACAAAATTATTTTTTATTAAATCTTTCCTAAAAATCAACCCACTACAAGATGGACATTTTGTCCATAAATTATCAGGGATCTCCTTCATTTTATGTTGTTCTTTATTAGGTATATCTTTACTAATTAAATTTGTAATCCAATTCATTAAATACTCCAAAAACGATATAGAAATATAGCATAAGAATTAAAATCTTATGCTATATTCTAAACTTTAAAACTATTTACTTTGATCTTTCTTACTCATAGCTTCAGCTAAAGCATCACCAAAGAATGATGAATTATTATCATCACCTGTACTCATGCTTTTCTTTTGCTCATTTAATTCTAAAGCTTTAATAGATAAAGTTACTGATCTGTTTGAATTATTAAGTTGCACTACTATAGCTTCTACCTCTGTACCTATAGGGAATAATTCAACATTTTGTCCTTCTCTATCCAAAGATAAGTCATTCTTTTTAATAAAACCAACTAAACCTTTATATAAAGATACTTCAACCCCATTATCATTAGAGCCAACTACTTTAGCTTTAATTACACTACCTTTTTTGATATTATCAAAGGCACTTGCTACTGCATCTTCGGTAATTTGCTTGATTCCCAAGTAGATTTTATCTTTTTCGCTGTCATATCTAATGATTTTAGCTTTAATTTTATCACCAACACTATAGTTATTTAATAATGATTTATCTTTGCTTTCCCATGAAATATCAGATAATCTAACAAAACTTTCTAATTTATCGTCTAAAGCTACTAATAAACCTGCATCATTAATTGCTTTCACCTCTACTTCAATCACTGAACCTTCTGGAACAGCATTTATAAATTCTAACCAAGGGCTTGGCATACATCTTTTAATGCTTAATGTAACTCTTCTTTTCTTATGATCTACGTCTAATACTTTAATTTGTACTTCATCGCCTATTTTGAAAGATTCTCTTGGATTAATATCTCTTTTTACCCAATCCATTTCAGAAATATGTACTAAACCTTCAGCTCCTTTGGCTAATTCTACAAATATACCATAATCAGCAATATTAGTTACCGGAACTACAAAAACACTATCAATAGTATATTTTTTTACTACTTCTACCCATGGATCTTCGTGTAATTGTTTAATACCTAAAGATATTCTCTTATCATCAGGGTTGATTTTAATAACTTTTACCTTAACTGTTTGACCAATTTGTAAAATTTCAGAAGGATGATTAACTCTACTCCAAGAAATATCTGTAATATGTAATAGACCATCAGAGTTGCCTAAGTCCACAAAAGCACCGTAGCCTGTAATATTTTTAACCACACCTTCAACCACTTGACCTTCTTCATATTGAACATTGTAGTTTGGATCGTTATTGGCAATATTTTTACTAATAATTGCTTTTCTTGATACTACAATATTAAATCTTTTCTTATCCATTTTTAAAATTTGAAGAGTTTGCATAGAACCAACTAAAGAGTTAATATTTTTAATAGGTTTAACATCAAGTTGCGAACCAGGTAAGAAAGCTAAAGTGTCCTGCACCATTACTGCAAAACCACCTTTTACTCTTTTAGTTACTAAACCTTGTACTGGAACTTCGTCTAAACATAATTTTTCTAATTCATTCCATACTTCTTCTCTTTTAGCTTTTTCTCTACTTAATACGATATTTCCATCTATATCTTCGTATCTTTCAACATAAATTTCTACTTCTTGTCCAAGTTCAAATGCTGGGACTTGCCCAGTTGAATCTTTAAACTCATTAATCAAAATTTTACCTTCAGACTTCAACCCTACATCTACGGTTAAATAATATTGGTCAATTCCTATAACAATACCCTTTACGATATTGCCTTCGAATTTGGTTACGTTTGATACGCTTTCTTTAAATAAGCTATCAAAATCTTCGTTATTAAAATTAAACTTTTGTGTCATTATTGTTAATATCCTTTCTCAATTTGTAATTGTACTCACAAGAATACATATTCTATTATACATAAAAAAAAATATAATTCATTAAAAATTAGTTAATCTTATAGTTTTTAATAGTTTTGTATTTATTAGTTTTATAAATTATCAATTTTCAAACATACTCTTTATAAAAAAAACTTTGTTTAATTAAAGATCTCCAATCAATATTTTATTTGAATAAATAGCTTATTTTTTTACATCTTTTATATAATTAATAGCTTTTATTACTACTTCATCAATTGTTAAATCACTAGTATCTATAATTATAGATTCTTTATCTATTTTTAAAGCACCACAGCTTCTTTCTTTATCGGTTTTATCTCTTAAAAATAAAGATTCTTTAATTTGTTCTAAAGTAATGCTGCTATCATTTTGTTTTAACTCGCTGTAACGCCTCTTTGCTCTTACATCTAAGCTAGCTGTAATAAAGAATTTAATATCAGCTTGTGGAAGAATTACCGTAGCAATGTCTCTACCATCCAAAATTACACCAGCTACTTCTTTATTTATGTATTTTTTAGGATTATTAGCAAAATCTCTTTGGTAGTTTAAAAGTACTTTTCTAATCTTTGGTTGATTTGCTACATATTGTGAAGCTATTTGAGCCACTTTATCACCTTTTAAAATTTTAATATCAAAACATTTAGGATCTAAATTTTTAGCAATATCTAACATAGACTCTAGGCTATTTAAAGCGTCTTGTAAATTGGCTAAATAGGCTACAGCTCTATAAATAAGCCCAGTATCTAAATAGGCATAATTCAATTTTTCTGCTATTATTTTAGAAATTGTACCCTTACCTGATGAAGATTCACCATCTACTGCAACTGTAAACATTTCATTTTTGCTCATATTTGTTAAAATACCTTTTAATTAAGTTGATTTTTTATTTTTTAAATTAATTTTATTACCCTTTACAAATATTTATTTGATTACCATATATATAAGATATACTAATAACTTTTAGAAAAGTAGTATTGTTAATAAATTTTCACCAATAATAAAATTTTCAAAGCATAGTTCATAACTTGAACTATATTTTTTAAATAACTTTTAAAAGCGAATATAGTATACATTTTTTTAATTGCATAAATAAATATTATCTCAAAAATTAAAATCACTTTACTTACCAGTAATTAAGTTTTTATTCAAATATTACTCTACAAACATGATATTAAGCTTTAACCCCAATATTTAACTTTAATTTTTGACAAATTTCATAAAAACTTGGGAAAGAAGTATCAATACTACTGCAGCCTTCTACAATTAAAGCTTCTTCGCATTTTAACCCCATAATTAAAAAAGCCATAGCAATCCTGTGATCATTAAAGCTATCAATTACCACACCACCTTTAAAATAACTAT
The DNA here is from genome assembly GCA_026546635.1 of Porricondyla nigripennis. NCBI lineage: Eukaryota > Metazoa > Arthropoda > Insecta > Diptera > Cecidomyiidae > Porricondyla > Porricondyla nigripennis. Next base: position 70,227 of record JANTFB010000007.1, on the reverse strand, counting down.
AACCACCATAAATTTTCAAACTATCTTCTCCCTCTTCTATTTTGACTCCAAGTTTATTTAAATTAACCACCATAGATTTTATTCTATCGCTTTCTTTAAACCTAAGTTCTTTAATATTAGTAAATATACTTTCACCTTTTGCAAAACAAGTTGCTATGGTTAAAATTGGGAATTCATCAATCATATTACTAACAATACTAGGGTCTAAACTTATAGCCTTTAGGAGAGAGTGTTTTACTTTAATATCGGCAATTTGTTCACCTGAGATTAGATTATCTTTAATGGTAATATCAATATTGCCCCCCATTTCAATTAATGCAGTTAATAAGCCTGATCTTAGTGGATTAATATTAATATCTTTTAATATAACTTCAGATTCTTCACAAATAAGTGCCATAACTATAAAAAAAGCCGCTGAAGAAAAATCTCTAGGAATGATATAATTGTTACTTTTTAATTCGCATTCATTATTATCTAAAGTAATTGTAGTTTTATCAATTTCATCTAGCACAGTAATATTAACAGAAATACATTGTAGAATGCGTTCTAAATGATCACGAGTTTTTACTTTCTCTACCAAAATTATTTCCCCAGTTGCTTGCAACCCTGCTAATAAAATTGCTGTTTTAACCTGTGCTGATACTATGGGAACTGTATATTTTATCCCTTTAAGTTTACTTCCTATAATTTCAATTGGTAAAAAATTATTTTCTCTAGCAATAATTTTTGCTCCCATTAATGTTAATGGCTTTATTACCCTTGCCATGGGTCTTTTCTCTAAAGAATCATCACCTCTTAAAATAAAATTACCTTCTACTGCACTTAAAATTCCTATAAACAGCCTACAAGCCGTTCCAGAATTACCAAAATAAAATATATTGTCATCTTTATTTTTTAATTTAAACTCTTTGAAACCTTTCGACTGTACTTTATAAGTACTAGTAGTGCCATCTTGCAAAGTAAAATTAACTCCTAGTTTCTTAAAAGCTTCCATATTATCTATAACATCCTGAGAAATCAATAAATTTTCTATGTAACTGACACCTTTTGCCATAGATGCCAATATAACCGCCCTATGTGAGATTGATTTATCGCTAGATACAAAAATCTCTCCTAAAATAGCCTTTGTTTTACCACTATACAAAATGTTTTCCATACTGTTAACACTATTTATTTTGATTTTATTAAAAATATAGTTATAATATATACCAATTACGGGATTATGGTTATTTTTTATTAATAAATTCTATTGAATGGGGTCTTAGCTCAGCTGGTAGAGCACTACAATGGCATTGTAGGGGTCAGGGGTTCAACTCCCCTAGGCTCCACCAAAAAATTATTATTTTAATTGAGATTATTTGAATGAAATTTTTTACTTTTTTATTATTTTCTTTTTTTTCTACTAGCTTATTCGCTATATCGGTGAATTCTAGTAAATTAGTTAACATTAATTTTAAAAAACTTAATTTTGTTTATATGGAAGCCCAAGGTACTATTAAAGACACATTTGAAGAAGAAAAAAATATGGTGGCAAGTCATGTTTTGCAATATGGTATTGTTACTAAAAGAACTGTTGTTTTATTTTTAGATTCCTATGGTAGCGACCAAATACATCAAAAAAATTATGATAATAATCTGAAAGATTATGCGGAATTAATGATTAGCAAAGGGATTGTGGTATCTAAAGATTTGAAATTTGACCTTTCAGAAAAATATTTAGTTGATAATTATGGTATTAGCTATCTTAATACTAACAGAAAAGTATTAGTAGGTGTTTTAATTTTCCCCAATATATCTATTACACCAACTAATGAAATCAAAACTATAAATTTCCCTAATATGGTTCTACCCACTTATCAATCAGTTCTTCCGCTTGATGATGATTCCATACCTTATACAATATACGATAGAATTTATGATAGAACATCACTAATAAATTATATAAATTTAGATCCTTCAAAGTATATAGGAATGATGGAAATTTATGATGCTGAAAATAAAGTATATACTTTTTCAGCTTTAGTAGGTGAAAAAGCAGAATTTATTCGTAGTAATAATATTAGAGGATTAGTGCCAGGTGTAAACAAATACTAATTAACATCTTTATAAAATTAAAATGAAAATAAAAATATAAGAAATAAATAATTATTTAACAGAGGATTTTGATGAAAAAGATTTTAGCTATATTTTTATTAAGTATAATGCTTTCATCTTGTGGAACTGTTTTTAAAAATGAAAGAAATTTTAAAAAAACTTCTTCACACATAGATTATGATATTCTTGCGCTTGATTTATTAGGATTGTCTTTATTAATTGTTCCTGGATTAGTAATGCTGACAATAGATAATATAACTGGTGCTTTATATTTATCTCCAACTGAAGCTGAAAATTTTAAACCAACATCAATTCAGCCACAAATAGCTGATTTGGTTGTACAATAATAAACATAATACATATATTTTAACCAAAGTTTTTTTAGATTGATGAAAAAAATATTACTTATAATCATAACGGCATACTTTTTATTCGTTTCTTCTTGTGGAACTATATTAAAATGGGATCAAGTGTCAAAACCTCATAGTGGACAAATAGATATAGCAGTCGTTTCTCTTGATACTGCTGGCTTATTCTTTTTTGTATTACCAGGTATTATTTTCTTTACAGTTGATTACTATACAGGTACTCTTTTCCTGCCTAAAACTTAACAGAGAGTTATTAAAAACATATATAATACCAGTATTTATATTACTAATATTTAAAAAAATAAGATACAAATAAAAATTTTTATATTATTATTTAACAATCTTAATTAACCTAATAATTATTAGAAATTATACTTATATAAATAACTTAATATAAATATTTTAAATATATCTTGATAGGAGTATCTTAAAAAATCAAATAATTATATAAATGCATTTATTTTATTTTTACCTTATTATTAATTACAATATTTATAGTATCTTATTCAAAGAAAAGTATATAAAATTATATTTTACAATTTATGTGTGATTATCTTAACGAAATAATTTTCAATATACTAGTTATCAATATTTATTGTTTATTTTCTATATTTAGCTGGTAGACTTTATTAACATAATTATCTTATTCCATAAATAAATAAAAATATTATGAATACACAAAAAAAGGCTTTACTTATTACATAGATAAAGTAAAGCCTTTTAAACTATAAACAATACAAAAATAAATATTTTATACAAATATTTATAATAGATTTTTTCTAAAAATTTATATTTATACACTGGTAATTTATAAATATTAAAATTTATAGACTATCTATACTATAAAATCCAAAACTATACTTTAGATTTTGATGATTTTCTCTTTTCTTTAACCTCAGTTACCACCTCACTATCATTATTCTTTACAACTTCTTCTTTACTTTTTTTATTATCTTCTGTTACTAAATCATGAACTGAAGTACTTAACATAATATCTTCAATTATACCCATATTTTTCAAAATTTTAGATTCTACCTCAGCCATTATAGAAGGATTTTGGTTAAAAAACTCTTTAGCCTTCTCTTTACCTTGACCAATTTTTTCATCATTGTAAGCATACCAAGAACCTGCTTTATCTACAATTCCAGCCTTAACGCCAAGTTCCACAACTTCTGATGCTCTTGATATTCCTTGGCCATACATCACATCAAACTCTGCAATTCTAAAAGGAGGCGCCATTTTATTCTTTACCACTTTTACAACCGTACTATTACCAATAACATTTTCACCATCTTTAATTGCAGAAGATCTTTTAATATCTAATCTAATTGAAGCATAAAACTTTAAAGCATTGCCACCAGTGGTAGTTTCTGGATTACCGTATGCTATACCTATTTTCATTCTTACTTGGTTAATAAATATTACTAAAGTATTAGATTTAGAAACTGATGAAGTTAACTTTCTTAAAGCTTGAGACATTAATCTAGCTTGCAATCCCATATGGGAATCACCCATTTCACCCTCAAGTTCTGCTCTTGGCACAAGTGCGGCAACAGAATCTATAATCAATACATCAACACCGCCTGATCGTACTAAAGTATCCGTAATTTCTAAAGCTTGTTCTCCTGAATCTGGTTGCGAAACGATTAATTCATCAATATTAACCCCCAATTTTTTAGCATAAGATGGATCCAGTGCATGTTCAGCATCAACAAAAGCACAAACACCACCTTTTTTCTGAGCTTCAGCAATTACATGTAAAGACAAAGTTGTTTTACCAGAGCTTTCATTACCATAAATTTCTACAATTCTACCTTTTGGCAACCCACCTATACCTAAAGCAATATCTAACCCTAGTGAGCCTGTAGAAATAATTTCACTTTCTACTTTAGTATCTTTTTGCCCTAACTTCATAGCAGAACCCTTACCGAAAGCTCTTTCAATTTGTGCTAAAGCGTTTTCCAATGCTTTTACTTTATCCATTATTTCCTCTATTTGAAATTATCTAATTTTAATTTAATTGCGTTTAATTACTTTAATTTACTTAATTTACTTTCACTTATTAATTAACCACAATTATAACATATATCTATACATATTACTTTTATATTTTTTTATTATTTTTATAAACTTTTTGAGTAATTTTTACAATTTTTATGCTTTTATTTTTGTTAAAAAACTCTTTTATTTATAAAAACACTAATAAAATTTGTAAATGAAATATCTAGTATAACTTTTTATTGATCACAAAGTATGATTATAAATATTCTATTTGTTCCTATATTATATAATCATAATTTATAAAATAGAATTTTTATAATTTAAGCTTTTATATAATTATTTTTTATAGAAGAACTTTTATAATTTAGGTTATAGAGAACAACATTAATTACTATTATAAAACTTTATTTTTACATTTTTTTGCTTCTATAAAATACACTAATTATACAAAATACCAATGTTGTAAGTTTTTATTTTATAAAATTATTTAAAAACTAATTTTTTAAAACATCTTTAACTTTAGTCGCAAAAATATCCGGACTAAATGGTTTTGATAAAAATTCAATATTTTTAATTTCACTATCACTACTAATATCTTCTAAAATATCTTCAGCATAGCCAGACATTAAAATAGCCTTAATATTAGGTATAATATCTCTAACCTTACTAACCAATTCTGGCCCACTTATACCTGGCATCATAACATCACTAACTATTAAATCTATTCGCTTATTTGGAGAACTCTCAATAATTTCTAGAGCATCATTGCCGCTTTCAGCTTCTATTACCACGTAACCTTTACTTTTTAAAAGCCTACTACATACCATACGCACAGGCACTTCATCTTCTACTAACAAAACAGTTTCACTACCTGTTAAATCTAATAAACTAATTTGAGATAATTCCTCTACTTCTTCGTTATTATCTTCTTCTGGATCATCATTTTGCCTTTGTTTTAAACTTTCTTTTTTATTATCTTTTAATTCTTGCTTTGATTTCCCATTTGTTAGCCCTAGCAAAGTTTCCTGTGAAATATTTACTAAAGCTTCTTTTTTTGTTAAATGTTCAAATAATGTCTCATCTATTTCTTTCACTTTAGGTTTAGCATTTTGCTTTTTATTATTACTATGTTTTGGAATATATAAATAAAACGAAGTTCCATTACCTCTAACACTTTTCAAATCTATGAAACCTGCACTATCATTAATAATCTTATTAACAGTATATAACCCTAAACCGTTACCCCTTTCCCCTTTAGTTGAAAACTGTGCTTGAAAAATACTTTTATAATTTTCTTTTTTAATACCCTCACCTTGATCTTTAATTTCTATGACTACATATTCTCCAGATGGTATGAAACCTAACACAGTATCTCTATGATCTTTAATTTTAACAATTTTTGTACTTACTTCGATGGCCCCTCCGTCTTTCATAGCATCTTTAGCATTAACTACAAGATTTGTAATTACTTGATGGAATTGAACTTTATCCATTAAAATATTGCCAATATTTTTACCTCTTTTAAAGTTTGAAGTGATTCTATCTCCTACTAACCTTACAACAGTACTCATTAAATCTGATATTTCTGAATTGACGTCAAAAACTTCTGGAGCTAATTCTTGCTTACGAGAAAACGTTAGTAATTGTCTTATCATAATTTTAGCACGTTGAGCATTTTGCTTGATATATTCTAACTCTACACGTACTGGAGAATCTTCATCTTGACTTTCTTGAGCAAAATAATTAAAGCTAACTATTGCTGTTAATAAATTATTGAAATCATGAGCTACGGATGAAGCCAACTGTCCTATCGCTTGTAAGCCTTGATATAGCTTAACATCAGCTTTTAATTCTTTAATTCTACTGGCATCACTTACGCATAAAATTTTACCATCATTGCCATAATTACCACTAATAAATAGATATAGATTATTACTATTATAAATTTCGCTATAAATTGGCGTATTATCATTAACAGATTTAATAAATTGCTCATATTTATAATTATTAGAAAATAAAACTTGGAGTGGTTGGTGTAAAACTTCTCTATCGATATTTAATAAATTACAAGTATAATCATTAATTTGTATAATTTCATTATTAGAATTAATGATTATAATTGCCATTGGTATTTGTTTAAAAATATTCTCTGCTGCCATACTTGCAATATTCTCATTATTTATTCTATTAGATATAACTAACTCATTATTAGTACTACTTGCCTCACTATTTAAATCGTTTAATTCAATACTAATTGTATCTACAGTTATACTTTCATTAAGTTTTTGCACCTCAGTATTGTGATTATTAGAGCCATAAACACTATCTGCAGCATTCATGTTTATGTGATTATTATCATCTATATTATTTTGATCATTAATTTTAACTGAAGATGCATTTATCAAGTTATTATTAATAGAAGAGCTATCAAATTTATGCAAAGGTATTATTACATTTCTAATATAGGCGATACTATTATTATTCTTTTTATAAACATTTTGTTGTAATGAAATTGCCTCAAAACTATTATTATCTATAGTTCTACACAATATTCTGTTAACTGCAGAATCCTTTGGCAACCATGAAAATTTATCTCCTTCAAGTAACGTTTTTTGTTCAATTAAATCTATAATCTCTACAGCTTCAAAATCTATATTACTTGGCAATACAAATAAATTTAAAAATTCATTATTAGCATAAATTAATTTCCCACTAGAATTTAATAGCATTACAGGTATATTTAAGTTTATAAAGTTATCTAATAAAAATATATCATCATTATCCATAACTTTTTTAACTAACATTACCTGCCAAATATAAAAACTACCTGTATACATATAATTTAATCTTAAAATTCCATCATCTGAAGATAATTTTAAATCTAAATCTATATGATACGATTGTTTGTGTCTAAATTTTTGGTTAATTGCAACTAGCTGTTCTTCACTAACGTAAAAATTATCTTGCTGTTTTAAAATATCTAAAAAATTATTATCTTTATATTGATTTGGAATTTTAAATATTTTAGAAAATAATTCTCCAGACCATAGAATATCCCCCCAAGATTTCGATATCATGTAGCCTAGTAGTTTAGACGAATTCTCTTGATCTTTTAATAATTTTACAATATCTTGATAGCCAACATCCACTTCAGTTTTTTGCCTTTTTTTTTGCCTTTTATTATAAAAAATCCATAAAAATAATAAAACTACATTAAGAAACCACAAAAACTCTAATACTTGTTTTGCTCTAATAGTTTTAAAAAGTTTATTCATAAATTCATAATGATATGATAAGTAAGATACCATATGCAATCTGTATTGATAAAAAATTTCCGACATAAAAGTAAGGCTAAGTACAGAAACTAATAAAAAAGAGGCTATAAATAATTGATTTATACCTACTCCTTTAGTAAAAAATTTATACATTTTTTCTTTCAACATAAAAACAAAAACACTTATTTATACAATATACTAGTAACTAGACTTTTTAATATTAACTATTTTACCACCAACTCTCCACTCACTGCAAACAAATTAAATAAATTATGTAAACTAACTTATAATATTATAATACATTTAATTTGCAGTATAAAATTTTATTCGATAATATTTTTAATATACTGTGGTAAGGCAAAACTAGCCACATGAACTTTATTATTATAATACTTTAAATTAGAAATTTTAGAAGTTGCGATTTTTTTTGCAATATCCTCACATTTTGGTGATAAATAATCTTTACAGTCTGTGCCAAAACTCAAACACATAAAACTACCAATATAGGTTGGAACTGGAACGGTATAAAAAGTAACATGTTTAAAAACTTTACTTAACCTATTTTGAATATTAATTAACTCTTCTTTTTGAAAGAAAGGAACACCACTTTGTGTAGTTAAAATACCATTTTCTCTCAAACAAGCTTTGGCATTTTTATAAAATTCATCCGTAAATAGTACCTCACCCACATTTACAGGATCGGTAGAGTCTACTATTATTAAGTCAAATTTTTCACTAGTATTTTTTACAAAATCTATACCATCAGCAATTCTTAAATCAACTTTAGGATTTTCAAAAGCTCCATCGCTTAATAACGGCATATATTCTTTACACAAGTCTATTACATCACCATCAATTTCTATCATAATTACTTTCTCTACTGTAGGATGTTTTATAACTTCCCGAAGAATACCCCCATCGCCCCCGCCTATAATCAAAACTTTTTTAACAGCTCCATGGCTAAATATTGGGACATGTGTGAACATTTCATGGTAAAAAAACTCATCTGCTTCTGTAGTTTGTATTGCTCCATCTAATACTAATACTTTACCAAACTTATTATTTTCGAAAATCTCTATATCTTGAAATAAACTCTTCTTCTTAACAATCTCTTTCCTAGAAGCAAACTGTTGTTTATAACCTTCTTTCCCCTCGCTAGAATATAAACTCTCTTCAATCCATTTTGTAGACATTTTAAATCCTCTACCTTTGCTTAAAATTTTAAATTTTTATTATAAATGATCTTTATTAAATAATAACCACACATTAATTTGATAATAAACAAAAAAATTAGCAGTGGAAATTAAACAAGAACTCCTCTTTTATTTTCAACTATTTGAATTGAAGCAGGTTTAAAATATTCTTTTAAACGATTAATACATAGATAAGGATCGCAATTACCACACATAAAAATATCTAAAGCCGCATAGCCTCTCTCAGGCCAAGTGTGTATTGAAATGTGAGATTCGGCAAGTACAATTACGCCAGATACACCATGCGGTAAAAATTTATGCATGTAAGAATGTAAAATTGTAGCCCCAGAATCAAGAACACATTGTTTTAATATTTCTTCTATTTCTTCTGGAGAGTTTAAGTTTGTTGCTCCCCATAAATCTATTAATAAATGTACTCCTGCAAATAGAATACCATCTTTGCTAGCATGTGCTAATCCTTTACTATCAACCGCTACATTTTTATCTAATAAATTACTTGCCATGCTTAAACCTCGCTAAATATATAATTAATAATAACCTAATAACAACTCAATAATCAAAACAGCATACTACAGTATTCCTATTTACGCAATAAATTATTTATGCAACAAAAATACTCTATTATAATAATTAGATAGTATATTCTATTATATAGTAAATTTAATAAATTATTAATTATTTATTACTTATTATTTACTATATATATTATCAAAATTAATATTTGTTAATTTTAATTAATAATGTAATATTTATAATAGATAGCTTAATTATGCTATAATGAATAATTATTCAGTTTAAATTGTTAATAACTCATTATATTGACTAATTTATAGTTTTATTATAATAGAATTTGTAGTTAATATAAATATACCTAAAAATATTATCATAGGATTATTATGAAAATACTTATTATTGAAGATGACACCTCTCTTGCTAGTAGCATTCAGTTAAGTTTTAAAAAACTTAATATCCAATCAGATTCAGTAGAAAGCGGTGAAGAAGCTGTAGACTTTTTGAATGTATATACTTATGATCTTATCATTTTAGATATTATGTTACCAGATACTAGTGGTGTAGATTTGTTAAAAGATATTAGAAAAAAAGAGATTAAAACACCAGTTTTAATTTTATCAGGATTAAATGATCAAGGTAACAAAATTGAAGGATTAAACCATGGGGCAGATGATTATTTAACCAAACCATTTAACAGAGAAGAACTTATTGCTCGTGTTAATGCTATTATTAGACGTTCTAAAGGATTCTCTAGTTCAATAATAAAAGTTGGAGATTTAGAAATTAATCTTGATAGCAAACAAGTTTTTTCCAAAAATACTAATATTGCTTTAACAAACAAAGAATATTCTATTTTAGAAATATTATCTTTAAAAAAAGATAAGCCTGTACCTAAAGAACATCTATTAAATCAGCTTTATGGTGGAATTGATGAGCCAGAGCCAAAAATTATAGACGTATTCATTTGCAAACTTCGTAACAAAATTAGAAAAGTTACTAAAAAGAATTATATTAATACAGTATGGGGACAAGGATATATGCTAAATGATCCTAAATAATTGTTAGAATTATCTATTATAAAAATATTTCGTAAACAAATGTTTTTTGATTTCTTATAACTATTTTTAGAAACTTTATAATGTATCTACATAACTTTACGTTTTATTACCTAGTATTTGTCTACTTTAGGATAAAATTCAATAATAAAAAACAAATAAAATTACGATTAAAATTATAGTCAACAATATCAAGAATTAACACTGTTTATAAAAATCTTTACCAATAACATTATAAATAAAAAAAATAAACAAATAATATAAGTAGGAATAGCAAAATACTATCCCCACTATTTTTTATAAATGCTTAAACAATTTATAAAAAGACCGCCACCTATTTACCCCTCCCAATAATAAAACTAATTTACTATCAATAGTCCCTATGTATTAATTACATATAAAACTATACTTAGCACCAACCCTAATTAACGTTGTTTATACTAAGGGGTAGAAACATAACAAAAGATATAACACAACTAATATTACAGCCATTTATATATTCAAGAGCATGGTATCATTAATATTTTTAATTGTCATTTATTTTTATACAAAAAATAATTTTTTATTAACTAATATAGAGTATATCTATAAAAAAATGGTCAATCAAAATTATTTGGGAATGTTATAAAAATCACTTTACAACAATTAGATTCTTAATAATAGATAAAGACCTTTCTCCTGAGAAAAATTTTACTAAATCCTCTCCAAAAATTTCATAACGCCAACCACTTAAAAAAGCTATATTTTTGTCATTATTATTTTTAACAAAAGCAATTAAATCGTCATTACTAGCTAATAATACTTGATTTATAGATTTTTGATTACTTATAGCTCTTAAGAAAAGTTGTACTAATAAAAATAATTCTTGTTCTTCAATATTTAAAATAGCTTTAGGAACTAGTTTTAATTCTTCAGTATTTTTTTCTATTGTTTCTAAATCTAAAGAATTTGCTATAACTTTAAAAATTTCTTTACCATATTCATCAAAAAATTCTTTACTAACATATTTAAGTAAATCTTCATGGATATCAATTTTACCAGTAGCAATTAATTTTATTTTATCAGAATTCAAAATAAAATTCCTAGTTAAATTTAGCTTCCTAGCTATATTTTCTCTCCAAAACAATAAACCTTTTGTAATAGATATAGCTTCATTTGAAAAATTATGACTAATAATTTTATCACTGTATCTTTTAACATTAAATTCATAGGTTTCATTGCTTAGTAATGGAGAAAAAATATCTTTCAGAATATGTTGTCTATCATACGCGATAATTTGATCCAATATAGCCTTATACAATTTATATAAAAATAATACATCATAAGCAGCATACTTAAATTGATTGTCATCTAAGGGTCTTTTATACCAATTACTCACTTTCTCACTTTTATCCAAGGTATAATCTAAAAAAATTTTCACTAAAGCCGCATAACTTAAATCTTTAGGATAATTTAAAACCATCACAGCCAATTGCGTATCAAAAATATTTTGTGGCAAAACTCCTCGCATGTGATAAAAAATTTCTAAATCTTGTCTAGCTCCGTGGAATACTTTTATGATATTTTCATTGTAAATAATATCTAAAATAATATCAAAATTAAGCGGTTGTAAAACATCTACAATAATTGCAAAATCTTCTTTATAACAAATTTGCAACAAACATAGCTTAGGATAATAGGTTTTATGGCGCATAAATTCAGTATCTATCGCAATATAACTTACACTAGACATTTCTTCACAATGAAAATCTAATTCTTCTTGAGTTGTAATAACTACATAATTCATTAATGATTTAATTAATTTATTTCTTTGATAATATAGTATATAATATAATTTTTTACAAAAAATTAAAAGATATTTTCTACCGAAATAGAATTATGCTATTTATTTTTAAACGGATTATATATGTATATAATTATTGCAATACTATCAATTGTGCTTGTTAGCTATAGTTTTTATTTTTTATATAAAGCACAAATTAAGCTTAGCAAACATAAAATTGCGCTATCTTTATCTTTCATATTGCTTTTAATTTGCTTTTTTGGAGCAAAAATAATTCCCATTAGCAATAATTATATTAACATTAATATGAAAACTGAAGACATTATTAAAGTAGCAGTAGTAAATATTAAAGCTCCTTACGTTTATTATAATAAAAGTGGGGAATTAATAGGAATAGAAATTGATATTATTAATAATTTAGCTAGAAAATTAGACAAAAACCCTATTTTTATAGAAATGCCGTTCAAAAATTTAGCTGAAAGTTTTGCTAATAATACTATAGATATTGCCCTTGGTGGTTTAATTGCTAATACCAATAAAAATTACAATTTAATTAATTATAATAATCTTATCTATACTGAACCTCACCTTAATACTAATTTAGTTTTATATTCTAATAATAAAAACATCAAGGTTTTACAAAAAATAATAAATTCTAAAATTAATAATCGTAATAATGTTAACTTTAAAAACTTATCCATTGGTATAAATAATAATTACGATAATATTAATAATAACTCTATACTTTTTAAAAATATTAAATTGCGCAATAACATATATGATGATGATAAAAAAATAATTAAAGATGTAGAAAAAGGAATAACAACTTTTGCTATCGGGGATGAAAGAGTTTTAAAATATTATGTTTTAATGAATGAAAATAGTAACTTGGTAATTTCTAGCTATAAATTACCATTAGAACATAAAAAAATAAGTTTTATTATAAAAAAGGATTCTCATTTAAAACCATATCTTAATGAATAAATAATTTTATCAAAAATAAAAAATTATAAAAACAGAGATTATTAATGAATATTACAATTGTGTTTCCTATAAATAATCCTTTTGTTACCAAAAAATCAAAACCAGTAGTTTCCGCTGCAATACCCTATATAAAATATAGCAAATTTAAAAAAAATATAACCATTATAAGCCCAAAAACATCAGGTGAGCAAAAATCTTATAAAGTTATTAATATAGAACATAAAAACAAAAAAGATTATTATCAAAATACTTTAAAGAATTTAGAAAATTTAAATACTAATATTATTGAAATTCATCAAGATATTAAATTAGCGACTTTAATCGCTAAAAAATTTCCCAATAAAAATATAATCTTAATTAAACATGGACCTTATTTAGTTAATAAAATCCAAGAAAATATACCACTAATAAAATACTACTATCAAAAACGTTATTTAAAATATATTAATTATGTTTTTTGTATTAGCGATTATGTTAAAAATACTCTCCAAAAACTCTACCCTAGTATGAGTAATAAATTTATTACTTGCTATAATAATTATGGCTATATTATGGAATTAGTAGAAAATGAGATTGATCGTAATAATGAAATTAAAATAAGTACAGAAGAAAACTTAAAAAATATAAATTTTATAAAAAAAGGTAAAAATGCTGCCAATAGAATTAATATAGAAAATAAAATTTTAAAACAAAACAAAATTATCTATACAGGTAAAATGCAAAAAGCTAAAGGTATTAAAGAATTTTTAGAAGCTATAGCTAAAATTTTAATTAAATATCCTAACTATCAAAGCGTAATTGTAGCTGGCTTATTTTCTAAAAAGCATAAATATAATAGAATTTATAATCATATCCTTAAGCAAAAAATATTTAAGAAATTAATAAAAGAAAAACGCTTGCTAATTTTACAACAATTATCAATTGAAGACGTTTTTAAAGAAATGCTATCAGCCAAAATAGCTGTAGTACCTACAAAAAGAGAAGAACCTTTTGGTCTTGTAGCATTAGAATCCCATTTGGCAAAATGTGTAGTAATATCATCAGGTAAAGGGGGTTTAAAAGAAATATCTCAAAATTACGCTTTATACTTAAATGAAGTAACTAGCGAGGAAATTTTCAATAAACTAGAAAATTTAATTATAAATGAAGAATTACAAAAAAATTTAGCTGCCAAAGGTTACAATTATGTAATTGAAAAATTTAATCCTATATCCTTAGCTACTAAAGTAGATAAATTTATAGAGAATTTAGAATCATAAAAATAAAATATATATTTAAATAGATAACTAATATTAATTATTCTTAAACCTAATTGGGAAATGACTTTATATAATAAAAGTTAGAAGTTATTTAATATATAAAATGATTATAACTTCTCTATTATTTCTATAAATTTTTCTAGATATTTTGCAAAAAATATTCTCCTTAGAAAAAACGGACACTTTTTTAATAAATTCTATATTTTCTTTATCAAGTCTACAATTAACTAAAATTGTACTCTTATTATTTTTTGGTAACAATATTTACTTTAGAACTCTATTTAAAAATACATTAGCTACCACTATACCACTAGAATAGATTTCTTATTTTTTATATTTAAATTTTATAACTTTATAATATTAAGTTTTTGATATATACTTTTCAAGTAATATCTACTATCAAAAAAGAAAATTTATGATGATGCAAAATACTATACATTTAGGTGATTGCCTTAAAATATTACAAGAAATTAAAAGTAATAGCATAGATTTAATTTTTGCAGATCCCCCCTATAACATGCAGCTTAACAATATACTTTACCGTCCTAATAAAACTAAAGTAGAAGGACTACAAAATGTTGCCTGGGATAAATTTAATTCTTTTAAAGAATATGATGACTTTACAAAAAAATGGCTTAAAGAATGTAAAAGAATTTTAAAACCTAATGGTTGTATTTGGGTGATTGGCAGTTATCACAATATTTTTAGAATAGGATCACTTTTACAAGACTTGAATTTTTGGATTTTAAATGATATTATTTGGGCAAAAACGAATCCCATGCCTAATTTTAAAGGCACTCGCTTTACCAATTCACATGAAACTTTAATTTGGGCAAGCCCCACTAAAGATAGTAAATACTGTTTTAATTATAAGTCTATGAAAGCTTGTAATGATGATAAACAAATGACAAGTATTTGGAACTTGTGCATTTGCTCAGGCAATGAAAGATTAAAAATTGACGGTAAAACAGCTCACCCAACCCAAAAGCCTATAGATTTATTATTAAGGATAATTTTAGCTACAACCAACATTGGTGACAATATTTTAGACCCCTTCTTAGGTACAGGAACAACAGCAGAGGCAGCAAAATTATTAAGCCGTAATTTTATAGGGATTGAACAAAATGAAGAATATTATAAACTAGCCCAAACACGCTTAAAAAAAATAAAACCTATAGATATTAACTTACTACAACTAAGCAACTCCAAACCTAGTTTTAGAGTCTCAATTCATCAACTTATTCAAGCCAATTTGCTTAAAGTTGGTCAGGAAATTTATAATAAGGAAAGACATCACATAGCAAAAATAGCTTTTGATGGCAGTATAATATTAAATAAAGAAACCTGTGGTAGTATTCATCAAGTTGCTGAAAGCATTCTTGGCAAAAGAGTAAATGGTTGGGATTATTGGTATATTCAAAAAAATAATAACTCTACAAGTATTAATAATATTAGACAGGAATATCTCAAAAATGTTCAAGAAATTGAAAATCAAAGTTTAAAACTTAACACTTAAATTACTTAAAAGGTATAAAAATATAAAAAGAAAAAATAATTTTAAAAATTTGAAATAAAAGCATAAATAACTTAACATATTATATTTACAATAGTACTTATTATAAAAAAATAAAAACATTCTTACAAAAAGAATTGCTAATAATTATACATTTATATAGGATATAATAAAACTCTATAAGGGAAATTTAATTTAGAAATGTAATTTAGAAATGTAATTTAAAAATATAATAATCATTTTTAATAAAAGTATGATTTCTATTTTTAATAGAAACGTAATAAGCACTTTAAATAAGGACTACTATAATGGGAAATGCCGAAGTAATAGAAATAATCAACGAAGATAGCGTTAATAAGCTTATAGATATTATTAATCAAATAAATGATAATAAAAAATTAGAATTACTATACTATAAACTATTTGCTAAAGATGGTGCGTTTACTTTAGCTATGAAAAAATTATCGCAACTTGACCTTAAAGAAAAAAAACTTCATGGTAAATTTATTAATGAATCTAAAACTAAATTACAAACTTTAATTACTAATAAACAACATAATCTTGAAATTGAAGCTATCAATAATAAAGTTTTAAGTGAAAAAATAGATTTATCTCTTCCTATACAAACTAATAATAACGGAGGCATTCATCCTATATCATATGTAATAGAACAAATAGTAGCGATTTTTGGCGAATTAGACTTTAAAGTAATATTGGGAGATGAAATATCTGATGATTGGCATAATTTTACGGCTTTAAATATTCCAGCCCACCATCCATCAAGACAAGATCATGATACATTTTACCTTAATATGTTAGATGAAAACAAACTAAGAAAAATTTTTAGAACCCATACCTCAACAGTACAAATTGATGCCATGACTAACAACAAAAATTTTCCTTTAAAGATTATTGCTCCAGGTCGTACCTACAGAAGTGATAGTGATGCAACTCATTCACCAATGTTTCATCAAGTAGAAGGTTTGTATGTAGACAAAAAAGAAAATATTTCTGTACCCTTATTAAAAGCAATATTACTTAATTTTTGCTCTAAATTCTTTGGAATTAAAAATGTACCACTAAGATTAAGATCTAGCTATTTCCCTTTTACATCACCATCTTTTGAAGTAGATATTGCTTGTAATAGATCTAAAGAACAATTAAATATCGGTAATGGTAATGATTGGTTAGAAATTTTAGGCTCTGGTATTATTCATAAAAATGTATTAGAACATTGCGGTATAGACTCCAAGATTTACTCTGGTTTTGCCTTTGGTATAGGGATTGAACGTATAACTATGTTAAAATACGGTTTCAAAGACTTAAGAACTCTATTTGAAGGAGATATTAGGTGGTTAAACTATAATAATTTTAATGCCATAAAAACACCAACAATTTTTGGAGGGCTAAACTAATGAAATTTACACTATCTTGGCTTAAAAATCATTTAGATTTTGATAATTCAATAGAAGAATTAAGTGATGCTTTAATTAGCGCAGGTATGGAGGTAGAACATATAGAAAATTATATAGATAAATTACAGCCATTCTCACTTGCATATATTAAAGAATCTAATAAACATCCTAATGCTGATAAACTTAATGTTTGCATCGTAGAGACTATTGATGGAGAAATGCAAA
This sequence comes from Porricondyla nigripennis, assembly GCA_026546635.1. Lineage (NCBI taxonomy): Eukaryota > Metazoa > Arthropoda > Insecta > Diptera > Cecidomyiidae > Porricondyla > Porricondyla nigripennis. Next base: position 52,528 of record JANTFB010000007.1, on the reverse strand, counting down.
TCGTGTGTGGAGCACATAATGCTCGTAAAAACATACACGTTATTTATGCTCCAAGTAATTCTTATATTCCAGGACTTGGTATAACTTTAAAACCAACTACTATTCGCGGTGTCCAGAGTAACGGGATGATGGTATCAGAAAGAGAATTAGGCATTAGCGATGAACATAATGAGATTATAGAATTAAATAATGAACAACTTAATAACAGTAAAGTTGGAACTAATGCAGCTATAGTATTAGGACTTGATGATATTGTTTTTGATATCTCAATTACACCAAATAGAGGAGATTTACTAGGAGTTAGAGGAATAGCTAGAGCGCTAGCTGCCATAGGTTTTGGTAAACTGAAAAACTTACCAGCTACTAATCTTAAGTATAATAGTCCTAAAAAAACTATCACCTTAGATATTGATAGTAATGTTTCTAAAAAATTTAACTTAAGAAGAATAGACGGAATAAAAAATGGATCAAGCCCAAAATGGTTACAACAACAATTAAGATTTATAGGATTAACACCCAAATCGGCTTTAGTAGATCTTACCAACTATTTTATGTTTGATCTTAACCAACCATTCCATTGTTATGATAGGAATAAAATTACAATAGCTAATAATGGTTTAGAAGATTATAAACTTACAGTTAAACTTGGTAGTGATAAAATTTTTGAAGGCTTAAATCAAAAAGAATATCAATTAAGTGAAATCTCACCGGTTATTATTATTAACAACAAAATAGAAGCTTTAGCAAGTTTACATGGAGCTTTAAGTAGCAGTTGTGATGAAAATACAACCACTATTTTATTAGAAGCAGCTCATTTTGATAGTAAAGTAACCACTTTTGCTAAAAGAGAGTTAGATTTGGCCACTGATGCCGCTTATCGTTTTGAAAGAGGGATTGATATTGAAAGAATTGGGGAAGCTTCAGATAGAATATGTGCATTAATTTTAGAAATTTGCGGTGGGGAATTAATTGAAGAAAGCATTTTTGAATCTCCTATTATCATTGACAAATTAGAAATTAGTACCAGCTATATTAACCAAATTAGTGGTTTATCGCTTAACGATTATGAAGTAGAAAAAATACTAACACAACTTACCTATGAATTTATAAAAAAAGATGGTTTTTTTGAAGTAATACCACCAAGTTACCGTAACGATATGGATTGCAAATCGGTAATTGCTGAAGATATTATTAAAGTTTATGGCATTAATAACTTACCATCATTTGATATTAATACTTTAAAACGTACTGACAGTATTGCTTATGATGATACTTTTAATAGAATATTATTAGCTAAAAAAACTTTAGCTGCTAGTGGTATGCTTGAGAGTATCAATATGTCTTTTATCTCTAAAGAAATAGCTAATATTTTTAATATTTATGATGAACAGCTAGTATTACAAAACCCTATTTCTGAAGAATTAAGTATCCTACGTCAATCTTTAGTACCCTCTTTAGTTTTAACCGCAAATAAAAACATTAAAAATTCTTACAGTAATTTAAAATTATTTGAAGTTGCAAAAATTTATTTCAGCTCTAAACCTGAAGTAAATTCAGCGGCTGGAATATTCTGTGGTAGTTCTCACAATAAAGATTGGCAAAATAGTGCTGTTGCCTATAATGTTTGGGATAGCAAAAAAATGGTTATGACTTTATTAAAAAACATTGGTTTTGATGGCGATAACTTAAATTTTGAAAGTAATAATCTTCCAGTATTTTATCATGGTGGCAAATCCTCTGCTTTAATGCTTGGTAAAAATAAAGTTGGTTATATTGGTGAAATTCACCCTTTAATTTTAAAACAACTTAATATTAAAATACCTCTATTTGTATTTGAGGTATTTTTAGATAAAATTCCTTTTGCTAAAAATAAAAGCATTGTCAAACCAAATTTAATACTTTCAGATCTAATGCCAATTAAACGAGACTTCTCTTTTATAATTGATAAAACTATAAAAGCTGCAGAAATTATTAGATTAGTAAAATCTATAGATAAAAAAGTTATTACACACCTTGATATTTTTGATATTTATGAAGATGTAAAACTGGGTGAAGATAAAAAATCTATAAGCTTTAGTGTTACCTTACAAGCTTATAAAAACACTTTTGTTGATAATGAAATTAGCCAATATTGTAATGATATTATTACAATTATTACTAATAAATTACAAGGACAATTACGCCAATAGCTTTATAAAAAAATTTGTTAATAATTATACTAATATTTGCAACGTCATTACCATAGTTTATTTCTATAGTTGTTTGCAAACTTAAATAATAATAATTAAAAATTCAATAAAACCTTGTTATAAATCCTATTACTTTTATAACAAGGTTAAAAAATCTTAATTAAATATTTTTTAATAATATGAAATATTAAGACTTAATATACAATGATTACAGCTTTTATAAATATCAAATATAAAGATTATTATTTAATATTATTATTTATTAGAAAATATAATTTTATATACTATAGAACCTATTAAATACCATTATTAAAAAAATCTTTAAAAACTAACAATATCCGTACAGAAATAAATATGACAATTATATGATGAATAAAATACCAAAGATTAAATTACTATACACTCCCAAAAAACTCTATTTCAAAAAATAAATTTTTAATCCCAAAATTTTTTATTATCTTAGAATAGATATCATGGTAATTTATAAAGAGTAAATAACTTTTTTATTCTATTTTTTTAATCCTTTTTATGAAACTATAAAATAGTCACTTTAAAATTTTGTATTTTCCTAATTAAAAAATAATAATAAACTTATAATAATGTTAATTTGTCTTATTATCTATAATAAATTTATATTATGGTTTCATTAAACTATTCCATTGCATAAATGCATTAATAAGTAACATAATAATATTATTAATGCGTTATTTATCAATTAAAGATTACCAATGATATATTAACTTTTATACTACTTTTATTTTTTATTCTTGTTTTTATTTTTTTTGATTGATAACACCATATTATAGTAATAATTTACTTGTTGGTTATTATTATCAATAGACAAAGCTTTCTTCAAATTAAATTCTGCTTGATCAAAATTTTTCATCTCGTAATAAACTAATCCCATATTTGCATAAGATTGCCATTTAGAGCTATCAATTGAAACTGCTTGGATGAAATCTTCTAAAGCTTTATCATATTGTTTTTTTACATAATAAACACTACCACGCCCATTATATAGATTATAGTCTTCATTATCTAAACTAATAGCTTTATCAAAATTTAAAAAAGCATCATTATAACGTTTTTGGCTAAAATAAACCCATGCTCTTTCCTTATAAGCATCTACGCTTGAATTTTCATCAATAAGTTTTGTAGTATTTTTTAAATTCAACTCATTTTTATATTGATAAAAATGCTCAGGTATTACTGTTTCACTCTCCTTATTACTACTATTCCCTATATCTTGCCCTTTAGTGTTAATTATCTCATCATTTACTACTTTATTACTATCAACTTCTTTAGATATAGAATTTTGTATAAAAATATTATCATTATTACTGTCCATATCTTCTTCACTAGTGATATCTATAGCTCCATTACTAACCCTTCCATTATTATATGTAGAAACTTGCTCTTGAGTATTTTGATATGCATCATTAATATTATTTTGGTGGTTTATATCGCTATCAACGATATTATTATCTTCTAATTGTTCCTCGTCTTCTTCAATATCATAACTATCTTCATTTATCACTCCTTCTTGATTATTTTCTTCCTCAATAGCATAATTATCAGCATCATTAGCTTCTTCTTCACTAACTTCTGCAATACTATTTACTGCTTCATTATCTATTATTTCATCATTAGGATCAATAATTCCATCCGCAGAATCATTAATGAAACTACTATCTTTTGCTTGATTACCTTCATTCGTACTATTATTTGCATAAGTTTCATCTTGATTGTTTTCAAAAATATCGCTATCATCTTGTTCATCAATGATAACTTTATCGCTATTATTAGATAATTCTTCTTGTTTACTTTTACTACTTATTTTATTAATCATATTACCTTTAGGGTCATTGACAAGAGTATTATTAGCTTCCTTATCTAAATTTTCCTTAAGCTTACTAGCAAGATCTTCATCATTACTTTCATCAAATTTATCTAGAGCTTCTTCTTCTACTGCTTTATTAATATCATTGATAACTGAATCCGAAGGGGAGCTATCTAAATTACTTGTACTATCTTTATCACTACCTTTTTTAAGATCGTTATTTTTATTAGCATCTTTACTTATAGAATTTAAATCATAGCTCTTACTAGAGTTACTTAGGATATTATCAACTTTATTATCTTTAGCCCAAGAATTTTTAGATAATAATATAATAAATAATACTAATATAGACATCATAAAATAAAACTTAAAAGCCTTATTTTTACCTTTTTTTTGATAGATATTACTAAAAAATTCAGTGGCTAACAAACCTGTATATTTCAACATACTTACTTACCTTTAGTCCATTATAAAAATTTTACTTATTAAAAACACAAGCTATTTGTACTTGACCTTGCATGCTATCACTCACTTCAAAAGCTATATTTAATGATTTCGCAAGCAGAGCTGTGTAATAACATTGTACATTTCTTGGTGTTAATTCACTTTCTTTAACTTCCATTCTTAAAGCTTGCAAATTATCTAACCCTAACTTTATATTATTACCTTTCATTACAATTGCTAAACCTATTTGACCTCTTTCTTCTATTTGAGAACAATATAATGTAATTGTACTATTTTTTTGCACAGTATAAAATATAACTAAAAAAATATTCAATAATACCTTAAGATTACTATTATTAGATACCAAAAACAATAATTCATCTACTTGCTTATCCCAAGATATTTTGGTTGATTTTTCTTTAAATATATCAAAAACAAGTTCTTTAGTACGATGCAGGGCTACCTCACCCTCACCAATACTCGCACCACCTAATGCCATTCTAAAGTATACCAAACGATATACTAAATTATTAACACTATCTGAAGCTATAGCTATAGCTTCGCTATTAATTTCAAGCTCTTTATTGTTATTGTTATCTTCACTTATCATATCAATAGAAAATTTTATACTATTCACAGGCTGAATTAGGTCATGACACAACTTTGAACTTAAAAGTTTTAGTAAGTGAAAATCTATTTGCATGCTTTCCTTTATACTTGTATAATATTAGGCAACAGGTTAAATATTTGAAATTAAGATAATTAATTATAATTTTTTAAATTCCAAAAACCATATATAATTATAACATAAATAGAAATATATTAAAATATTAAAAAATGAAAATAGCCTGTATTGTTTCTAAATTTCCTAAATCGGTTAAATTATATGAGGAACTACGATTAAAATATAGTTTTTATGAAGTAGAACAAGCTGATGTAATTATTTGTTTAGGAGGTGATGGCTTTATGTTACATAGCCTTCATAAATTCCATAAATATAATAAACCTATTTATGGAATTAATTGTGGTAGCGTTGGTTTTTTACTAAATCGTTTTAAAACTGAAGAATCTTTAGAACTTATTTTAAAAAAAAGCGTTGAGGTTGATTTATTTCCACTTATAGCTTCTATAACTTGTAGTGATGATAGTATAGTTAACTGTATTGCTTTTAATGAAGTATCCTTCTTAAGAAACGCTCCTAACGCTTCACATTTAAGCCTTAGTATAGATGATGTAACTCGTATTAATAAAATGGTTGCAGATGGTATTCTTATTGCTACCCCTGTTGGTAGTACGGCTTATAATATGGCTTGTGGAGGTAAACCGATCCCTCTTTATTCTAATATGTTAGCTATCACGCCTATTAATGTATTTTCACCTATTAATTGGAAAGGTGCTATTATTAGCAATAACCATGATATAAAAATTTTTAATTTAGATATTGATAACCGTAGTGTTAACTTATTCTGTGATTTTAAAGAATTTAAAAATATTAAAACAGTTAATATTACAACTTCTAAAGAAAAAGTTGCAACTCTGCTTTTTGATGGCTTAGATAGTCTTGAAAATAGAATAATAAAAGCTCAATTTGCACAGGTATAACCTAATATGAATAAAATTTCACGTTATATATTTTTAAAAAACTTTAATATTGTATTAATTTTATTAACTATAATATCTTTATTATTATTGCTTTTGCAATCTTTGCGTTTTTTTGACTTAATAATTAATCGAGGCTTTTCATTTACTAGCTTACTTTATGTTGCATTATTAGCCATGCCCAAAATATGGATTGAAACTCTGCCATTTGTACTAGTTTTAGCTACTATCTTTACTTGGAATTCTATGACTAATAATCATGAAATTACAGTAATGCGCTCTGTTGGTATTAGTTCTTGGAGGTTAGCATCTACTAGTATTTTGATTGGTGTTATTTTTTCAATCATTATATTAATTTTCACAGGATGGATTATTCCTAAAACAGAACAAGCTTATTCACAACTTCGGAATAATATTGCCAATCAATATAATTTAAAATTAATTGAAACTGGTAAATTCAATAATATTAGTAATGATTTAACTTTTTATGTTAAACAGATTAAAAATAATGAATTTAATAATATTGTGATTTATAACGAAAAAAATACTAACAAGCTAATTACTATTTATGCTGAGAAAGGTTTTGTAGATATGCAGAACGAAACTTTATATTTATTGTTAGATAAAGCTTCTATCATAGAAAAAGATTCTATTGGTAATACTGTTTCATTTTATACCATAGACAAATATTTATTTGACTTTAATGTAGCAAACAAAAAAATTACTTATAATAAAAAAACTCCAGAAAAACTATATCTACAAGAGCTTTTATGGCAAAAAAATAGTCTTTTACTAAAGAATATAGACAAAAATAGTCCTACATATAACGATATGCTTTATAGAGCACAAAAAGAAACTCTGCGCAGAATTTACAACGCTACTTTAGCTTTAGTTTTGACTATAGTAACGGTATTCTTTTTTGCTAATACCTACTCTAGCCGTACAGGGAATATATCTCCAATTATAAAAGCAATCTTATCTACAGCACTGTTAAAAATTATTACTTTAATTATAATATTTTCTAACTTTGATATTACCTTAAGCACTATAGTTGCTCTCATTATACCAATTATTATTGCATTTTTATTATTAATTAAAATAATATTTCCCTCTTCTTTAAGAAAAATAGCTAAAAAATATTGAAAAGTATAACTTATACTGAAATTATAATACTTATAAAAAATAAATACAATTATGCTTATTAAGAATATAGCATTAAAAAACTACAAAGAAATTTGAAACCCCAATATTTATCAAAAATAACCTAGAAATTCTAAATTGACATAATGAAATATTGAACATGTAAAGCGGTTTTAGAGGAAAAATTCGATAAAAATAGAAACAAAAATTAAAAATATTTATATAAATTATTAACAATAAACATATACTATGAATCTTTATAAAATAAGTTTTATAACATCGGGTATTTTGATAAAATAATCTTATCATATAAAAAGCTTCTTGTACGTACTTTTATAAAAAAGTTATTTGTTTATAATTATTTGTCTTTATGTTTTTTCAATAGATATTGTAAATATTGTTTTGAAAATCTAGCCTTAATTTTTTTGTAAAGATTACACAATCTTGATTTAGAAATGCTCAAATTTAGTAGTCTTACAATTTTCATCTGTTTTATTTTTAAATTAGGATTATTTAACTGCTCATTGTAAATAAAAATATCTAGCATATATTCTGATAAAAAGCCATAAAGTCTATTTTCTTGTTTTACAAAATATTTTTTGGCTTTCACGTCTTGTTCTAAAGCAAAAAATACGCTAAACATAAAAACCATGTACTTATTAAAATATTCTCTTTTCATTATAAAAATATTTTTATAAATAACTTTATCACTTTGTAAGGCCTTAACTAAAGCTTCTTGTTTTATACCGTTTTTTAGCATTAAGTCAAAAAAATGCTCTAAATCTTCCGCTTTATACATAGTTTTTAGATGATTATGCACTTTTACATTTTGTTGCCTACCTTTGTAAAGGCTATCTAACAATGTCGCTTGTGGGGTTATGATATCGTAATTTTTTAAACTTTGTTCTATAAAATTTTTATCCCAACCAAATAGTTTGTTATTTATACTAGTTAACTCAGGTAAAAATTTTTTAAACCTACTTTCTTTAAATTTTAAGTAACGGCGATAATGAAAAAAACCGATGTTATCATAATCACTTGCTAAATTTTTCCAAACATAATACATAGCTGTAAGTTCACAATAGTAGGGATTTTTATAAGAGATATTATCACCTTTATTATCATTAAATGGATACTTTTTATTCTTATTAGCAAAATTACCAACTGCTATCGCGTTTATAATTTGATTAGAAAAAATAGTAATATCCTTATGACAACAAACAAAAATTATTGATTTCATTATAAATTATTTATTATAAATTAAACTAACACAAATCATTAAACTAAAATAGCTCGCATTTTATGTAATATGCATATAATATAACTCATTTATTAGATAATATCACTACATAATATAATCATTATATAATAAATTATTAACTAAACCTAGTACTAATTTTATAGCTGTAACCCATCTAATATCTCTTATTATCTATATATTTACTAATAATAAAATATTCATCTTAATAAAATATATCTTTTACTATTTAAACATAAAACTCTTGTTTTTCTAAATTCATAACTGTTAAATATTTTTTAATTAATTTAAAAAGGTTTATTGACTAAACAGATTCTATTAGTTTATAGTTTTATTTACCTTTATTATAATAATTTTTCTACACTATAACTTAAACTGGATACTATATAAACTATCCAAATAATAATATAATTTTATTATCAAATCTATTGCGTATTTCTATAATATTATTTAGCATCACTTTTACTTTCTTTCTTACTAACATTTTCTATTTTGAAAACCAAATATTTTCTAAAAGACGCTATAATTCCATGTATAAACCATAAAAAATAAGCTAAAAACAGCCATGATATTATCTCCAAGGTAGAAATCCCTTTTAATAGTATTAAAATTTCGTTAGTAACTTCTTGATTAACAAAGCCACTTATTACTCCTCCGGCAATTAAAATTAATAATAAATTAGAACTTTTTGCAAAAAATAATTTTTTACTAACAAATTTTGCTCCTAAATTAAAAAATGCTATGATTATTGCCTTGATATTCATTTAATTACCTTTTTATTTATTATTTAATATTATTAATTATAATAAAGACTTGTACTTTAAACTATATTTATAGTATTAACTTATAATAAGGTTTTTATAAACAGTTATAATTTATAAAAGCTGTTGCTGACATAAGATTAGTAAAAAATATCAATGGAATTTTAAATATGATAATAAAACATAATTTTAAAAATTATTTAAGTGTTATTAATCAAAATATTAAGCATTTAAAAGCAAGCATTAATAATAAGATTTACTACTTAGATACTCAAAATAATGTTATGCAAAAAGCTTTAACTAAAAATGATATTCTTAATGTAAATTTAGAAACAGGAATTATTAGTGTTAATAAAAACTATGATTTTAATATAATTGCTAGCCTACTTGGTATTAATGTTAATCCTATTAATTGGCAAGATTATATCTCTATATTGTCTTATGAACAACTTGAAATTATTAAATTTTATACTAGCGTTAGTGTTCCACAATACCATAACGCTTTTGAAGCTTTAACTAATATTATTTTTGGACAACAAGTAGCTTTAAGCGTTGCACATAATAATCGCATGGCTTTTGTTAGTTTATGTGGGGAGAAAATTAATGACAATTTATTTTTATATCCTAAAATTGAGAATATTACAGATGACGCAATTAATAGTTTAAACATTAGTGGTATGAAAAAAAGAGCTTTAATTGAAGTTAAGAATTATCTGCTATCTAATAAACTAATTGCTAATAACTTTAATAATAATTCTAAAAATAATAGTTACGATATAGCAACTTTGAATAAAGAAGAATTTGCTAAAGATTTAATTAAAATTTTTGGCATTGGCAAATGGACCATAGATTGGTTTTTATTAGAAAACTTTCAACAATTAGATATTATTCCAAGCCGAGATCTACAAGTTAAAAAAGTATTTTGTAAATTTTTTAATGATGAAAAATATATGAATTTAAAAAACTTAACGACTTTAGAACAACAACTATACCCTTATGGAGGTTTATTAGCTTATTATTTATTAAATTATTATTCACAAAACCCTAAAATTCTAAAGTATTAAGAAGATATTAAAATTAAAAGTTTCTAAAATTTACCTCACTAAAAATATACAATTTGGAATAATATAAAGCCTAAAAACTCGTAGCTAAATGCAATAATCAAAACATAGTTTGATAGTTATATCACCTATTTTTAATTTTTTATTATTTATATTATCTTTGTATTATATATTTTATATTTACATTAGAAATGATATAAACTAACTAATAAAATTTATTACTAAATATATATATAAAGTTATATTATAGTGTAATATAATACAATTTTAAGTAATTAATAATCTTATAAATTAAAACCAAATAATTTATTTAGGTTGACTAATATAATTAGCAATTTTGCAGAATTCTTCTACTGTAATTTCTTCTGCTCTTTTTTTGTTATCAATTCCTAAGCTCTCAAAATTAATATTTAATGTTTTTAATGAGTTATGAATAGTTTTACGACGTGAATTAAAAGCTATTGCGGTTACTTGTTCTAAAGTTTTAATATTAACTTCATACCTTAACTTATTTAATGGTTTAACATAAATAACTGTAGAAGTTACCTTTGGAGCAGGTGTGAAATGTTTTGGTTCCACATCGAATAATATATCACAATTTGATAATAAATTACTAATAATCCCTAAACGACCATAATGTTTACCTTTTGCTTTAGCTGTAATTCTACTCGCTACTTCCTTTTGAAACATTAAAACAAAATAATCAAAATAATTGGGCTTTTCTAAGGTTAACATTAGATAATTTATATATATTTGTGTACCAACATTATAGGGCAAATTTGATACTAATATCCTTGGACTTTCTAACTTTTCTATTGGCATATTATGTAAAGCATCCACAATCATATAGTCAAAATTATCAACTTTTTGTTTTAAAAGCTCAAGCCCTACCGCCATAGTATTATCTTTCTCTAAAGCTAATACGCTTTTAGCTTTAGTTACCAGTTTATTAGTTAATGCCAAATTACCAGGTCCTATTTCTAAGACATGCTTATCTTTAAGCGAGAAACAAGATGCAATAATATCATCAATAATATTCTCATTATTTAAAAAATGCTGCCCTAAAGATTTTTTAGCAACTACTGTCATTAAATTCCCTATTGATAAAATATTTATAACTATTACAACTAATTTTTATGATTTTAATTTATTTATTCTACTTATTTTATTAATTAATTTTAATTACATAATTTTTTAAATATATTTAAGAATTACTATCTTAAAAATTTAATTTTATAAGCTTTAGTTTACAAACTTAATTTTTGAGCCATAAGCATGGCTGCAATCAAACTGTTACAATTAGCATCTTTAGTTTTAGCTTTAGAAAATGCACAACCATGATCTGGGGAAGTTCTAATAAAAGGTAATCCTAAAGTTATATTGACTCCTTCATCAAAATAAAAAGCTTTAAATGGTGCTAATACTTGATCATGATACATCCCTATAATAACATCAAAATCTTTACTAATACTAGGGACAAAAATTGTGTCTGCTGGTATTGCTCCCACTATATTTAAGCCCTGCTGTTGTAAATTTTTTATTACAGGATTAATAACTTTAATTTCCTCCATACCCATTAAACCATTTTCGCCACAATGAGGATTAAGTCCACAAACTCCTATAGAAGGCTTTGTAATTTTAAATTTATTCTTAAGAAAATCAACTGTAATTATAATTACTTCCGTTAATTTTTCTTTTGTAATTTCATTGGCTACTTCATTTAAAGCTAAATGGGTTGTAAAGGGTATCACTTTTAATTTATTAAAAGGTGTTGCCATCATCATTGCTACAGTTGATACTCCTGTCAGCCTAGCTAAATAACCTGTATGTCCACTAAAATTTTCTACTCTCTCTTTAGATGTAGTTATAGTCTTTATATATTGATTAACTAAATCTTTATCTATAGGGTTTGTAACAATTGCTTTCACTTCCTTATTTAAAGCCATTGATACAGCTCTATCTATAGAATCTAAAACATATTGGCTATTTTTATAATCTCTTACTCCTAAAAAGTTTTCTAAGTTTGTACTATCATTAAAATTATTAAATTCTATATCCAAAATATAAACCGTTTTAAATTCCTTACTTTGTAAAACATTTTTTTTAGAATTATCATTTTGCAACAATCTATTTTGTAAAGAGATAGCATTCAATTCATTAATTTCTTCTAATTTTTTGATTTTTATAAGATTAACCGCTAATTCATAATATTCTACTATTTTTTGCATAAAATAATAATTAGCAATTACACAAAAATTATCGCTATTTTCACTTTGTAATAACGCTTCTAATGTAATGTAGGGTGAAATAGAACTTGGATCACCTGCAGTGATTAAAATTACTTTTTTTATATTATTTAACAATCCTTAGCCTTTTCATTTATATTCTACTATGCTACTTTTTACCACTCTAACTTTTGTTAGTTATGAACTTTGATTTTTCAATTTCTACAATTGTTATACTTTTTTACAACAATAATTATAATTATCTATTTATTAACATAATTTTTATCTAATTAAGTACTATTATTTAAATTGCTTTAATAAATAGTTACAGCTGAATTCTTATATAATTCTGAAATATAATCTTCCAATAATACCTGTGCTTTCTCTATTATAATTTTTTGCTTTGCTATTTGTCCTAATTGTTTCATATGATCAGGATTACTAGGATTAAGATGCAACATAGTTCTTATATTTTTAACAAAATATATTTTATAGCTGTTACCTATTTTCATTGGCATTGTAAAATCACCAATTGTTACACCTTTTATTAACTCTCTCTCTCTATTAGTTAGATAAGCATCTGCTACCCAGCCAATTTCACCTCCTTGTTTGGCGTATAAATCTTCTGATAAATTCTGAGCTATTTCTTTAAAGTTAGATTTATTAAGTTTTTTATAAATAACTTGAATTTTGTTTTTTGCAGCATCCTCATTATTATTGTAATCAAAAACAGATATTTGTAATAGTTCGTACTCTTTTTTACCATTAAAACTTAAAAATTTCTCGATTTCATTATCAATTTCTTTTTTTGCTACTTTAGCTCTTGATATTGACAATTCTCTTTTAAAATTATCTACTAAAAGTGCATCATTAATATATTTTAAAAACTCATTTTTACTAAAACCATTTTTTCTTGCAATTTTAATCAAACTTCCTTCAGGTAACTTATTAAATGACTCTAATTCTTTAATATAATTTTTAACCTCTAGCTCTGACACTGAAAAATTATATTTATTAGCTTCTTGTTTTAAAAGATAGTCTGTAATAATTTGTCTAACTAAAATATTATTAAAATCTTGTTGTTTTAATAAATTATTATTTTCTGATTTATTTATAACACTTAAAAATTTTAATTTGTTAGTTAGATCTGATTGCCAAATTGGATGGTCTCCATTAACCACAGCTATAATCTTATTTTCTTTGGCAAAAGCATTGCTATTTAACATAATAAATATCAATGCTATAATGATGAAACTTTTATGAAAAACCATCATTTTTTTTATCATTATTTTTAATCCTTATGTACACAATTGTTTGCTATTTTTACATTTATATATTTTATTATAATGTGATTTTTTTTATTTACACAAAATTCTTTATAACTAATTAAAATATTTACTTTTTATAGAAGTTTCTCTCTAACTTTTATGTCTACAACTTTAATAACTATATTACTTCTATAAAATTTTTACTAATATTAGCTATTATATTAATTTATAGCTATTCTATTATTCTATAAACTTTATAACTCAAATTTAAAATCACCAGCCAATGGAATTTTAAGCTTAAATCCATAACTAGATGTTGATTTTAAAGCAATATAATAATTTGTTTTTGCATAAACCTCTATACCTAAGCAATCATTACTCCAAATTAATGAAGCCTTAATTTCTTTTAATCTAAAGTTATAATTTGCTACATCGTACAAAATATCACTATAAGCAGAAAAACTTTTACTTAAATTAAGAGAAGCATTTACTCCAACCTCTGAAATATTCTCCATCTTATACAAATTAGTATCTAAATCACTAAAATATGAATAATTAAACCCAATTGCACCTATACTATTATAAAATCTTAAACTTGATAAACTTTCTACATTCTTAAAGTCTTTATCTATAATAGCATCAAGTGTAAAATCTATGCCTCGTTTTGGATAAATATCTAAAGATAAAAAATAATTTGAAGCGTTTTTTAAATTATAAGGAATAAACTCATTGTTTCTAGACTTTAATAAATTAATAATTTGCCCTATAAATATTTTACTACCTTGATCCCTATCATTTAGCAATACCGTATTAATACCATAAGCAATACTAGTTTCATCCTCTATAAAATCATAACCACCGTGTTTATTAATTCTAAAAATATTTTTAGCTGTTAATTGCTTTTTTGTAGTGTCAAATAGTTTATGATTAACATCTTTTACTAAATTTTTTACAGTTAAAACTTGCACAGTTGGAGATAAAGTTTCAAATAGATTATCACTAATACCTAGCAAAACTGGATATTCCCAACCAAATGATGTTCCAATACTACTATTATAATAATACTGTTTATTATGATTATCAATAATACTACTATAGTTCCTTTTAACACCTTCTTTAGCATCCAAATAGTAATAAAAATTACTATTTGTTTGTAATCTAAACATATAGCTACCAAAAACTTCTGTGGCTTTAAAATAAGAATAACTTGCGTCTAAATGTGTTCTTTCTACAGAGTTAGATAAATCATCAAATGAAAAATTAGATTGCATAACATTAAAATTAACACGTCCATATTTACTATTATCACCAAAATATCTATACTGCAACCCGATATTTTTATTATAACTATTAGATTCAAAGTTAGGATTAATAGTAGTTAATTGTTTATATGAAAAGTTGCTATAATTATTAACATTATAGTAACCTTCCAACTTTATATCATTATGCAAATAACTCTCTGCTGTAGAATTTGGATTAATATTATATAAATTAAGATAATTAGGATAAGAAACTAATTCTAATCTCGCATTAAATTTAAAAATATCATTAATATGTTGACTAATATTAGCAAAGAAATGCCATTCTTTTTTCTCTTTGCCATTAACATAATTGGTATTATTAGGTACAATACTAGTACTAATATTAAAATCACCAGCTAAAGCGTAACCTTTATATTTAAGAGAATATAAACTTGGATGCTCATTTAAGTAAAAAAAATTTCCTAAAACAATATCTTGGCTATCTCCAATTGGTATATAGAACTCATTAATTATATAACTACCATACCCTGACTTTTTATATGTAGGTAATAAAAACCCCGATTCTCTATTAAAATCCAAATTGGAAAATCTTAAAAAAGGACTCCACAACACAGGAATAGAATAAACTTGCAACCAAGCCGAATAGAGATTAATATACCTTTTTTCTGGGTTATAACTACCTGAATGAGCTTTAATTGACCAAGTGGGATTAGAATCATTAATAGTCCTACATAAACTATAAAACATACAATGCATTTCATATTTAGAATTATTTACCTTTTCCACAGAATCTGTAGTTAAAGTTGCATTACTAGAAAAATTGATTTTAACACCATTAACTTCACCAATTTGCAATTCAGAATCAAGATCCAAATTATCAGCTTGTAAAACATCGCCTACTTCATTTTTATAATAAACATTACCACGAGCTGAAATATATAGATTTTTAGAATTATAAAATACTTGATCAGCTCTTAAATATTCAGGATTAAAAAAAAATTCTACATTGCCCTTAGCAATTATAGTGCCATTTTTATTATCATATTCTACACTATCAGCTTTAAAATCAATATTACCATAATGTTTAGTTTCTTTTTTCTTAAAAGCACCTAAAGTACCTTGTAATTCATTAAACATAACACTTTCTGGGACTTCTTCTAAAACTTTTCTTTCTTGAGGGAAACTTCTAGTATTTTCTACGTCTTCTGCTAATAAAATTTTACTATTAAATAAAATTATTACCATAAATATACTAATATTTAATAAATTTAATCTTTTCACAAGTTACAACCCTTCTTTTGAAAATAATAAACTAATTGCAAATATCAAAAAAATTATTTTACTACTTACCACAATTAATAAAGGATCTACCATACCAGAAATACCTAGTACTCCTAAAAAATTATTTAAAAAATATAATAATAAACCTGTTATAATTACTATAAATATAATATAAACATTCTTACCTGCTATAGCATTAATTAAAGAAAAACTTGCACTTACGAAAATCATAGTTAATAAAAATAGTGGCAAGGTTACTAAATTAAAAAAATATACTACATGATGTTTATAGGATAAATTTAAAGTTTTTAAACTTTGAATTATTCGTGGCAGCTCCCATAATAATATATTGCCTGAATCTAAATTCAAACTCGCGATACCCTTCCCTACTTTATTAGTATCAAAAGAAACTACATCCTTTTTAATTGGGAATTGAATATTTTTATTTTTTTCTATTACATCAAATAACTGTAAATTCCTATCCATAATAACTCCAGAACTAGCTATAAACATGCTATTTACTTTAGAATTTTCAATTTCATACATTGAGACTATATTTAAAATAGTATGATCAAAATTATCCTTACTAATTTGTTTTGATAACAAAATATATTCTTTATATCCACTTTGTAAAACAATCCAAACATTTTTATCAGTAATTTGAACAATATCAGTTTTATCTTTACCATAATCCTCAATTTTCAATAAATTGTTTAATGATATAGTGGAAAGTGGAGAAATTAACAAAACAACAATCAAACCATAAAAAAAAGTTATTATTAAAAAAGGCATTAAAAATTTCCAAACAGAAATCCCACAAGCCCTAAAAATATCTAATTCTTTGCTTAAGACAATACTTCTAATACAAAATAACGAGGAAAATAAAATAATAAAAGGAGATATTTCTAACAATAAACTTGGTAGCTTTAGTAAGGTAATTGAAACTACTTCTAAAGAGTTAATTTTATCATTACTATTATATTTCCTAATATTTTCTGTTAAATCTATTAATAAAATCATAGCAGATATAGCTATACAAAACATAATTATAGTTTTTATAAAATAAAAACTTAAATATCTATAAATTTTTCCACCCCAAAACATATTTTGTATTTAACCTATGTTATCGTTATATTTCTCTTATTTATTGCTATATGTTCTTCATATTATTGATAAACTTATTTATTAGTAATGATTACTTACTATCAATATATTTTTAATTGCCTTTATTAACTATCTTATGTTAAAAATAAAACTCTGTTATCATATTCTATAATTAAATTCCTCATTACTAATTCATTAGTTAATAATAATTAAAAAATTTTAAGTTATAATTTTATTAGGATTAAAAATATTATTTTCATCAAGTTTACATTTTAACCATTTTAACTGTTTAGCTTGATTATCACTATAAAAAGTTTTAAATTCTTGTTTATTCACTAAACCAACTCCATGTTCAGCACTAAAAGTACCATCAACTTTCATGACAGCATCAACAATTATTTTTTTAAGCTCTTTTTGATGAAGTTTTAAACTCTCTGTCAACTTATCACCTTTTGCAATATTAAAATGCAAATTACCATCACCCATATGTCCAAAAATAACTGGTTTATATAAACTAGATTTATCTTCAAAAAAAGGCAAAACATCATTTAAAAACCTAGCTATTCCACCCACAGGTACTGCAATATCATGTTTTAAACTTTCACCTTCACTTCTTTGAGCATCTGGTATTTTATAACGAATTTCCCAAATATCATTAAAATTATTAACATCATCATGACTATTGCTACTGTAATATTCTACTTCGTATTTACTAATAGCACTCGCAATAGCTTGCATAATATTTTTTTGTAATATTTTACTACTACTTAAAATTTCAAATGAAACTAAAGCATACCAAGGATAATTTCTAACAATTGGAAAAAATACATTGGGATTATGCTTTATAGCAACATCAATTGCACTTTTTTGCATTATTTCAAAAGCACCTATATAATTAGCAAATTCATCATATAAACTTGCAAAGATATCCTGTATGGTAAAAACATTTTTTGCAGAAAATAATAAATTAAAATAAGCTTTAGGTTTTGGATAAACTTTAAAAGTAGCTGAAGTAACAAAACCTAGCAACCCTTCAGACCCAACAAATAAACTATTAAAATTTGCCCCTATATTTCTTTTTCTTAAAATATTTAAATCACTATAAATCTCACCACTTGGTAAAACTACCTCAATCCCCAAAATATTATCTTTCATAGTTCCATATTTTAATACCGAGATACCACCAGCATTAGAGGCAATATTACCCCCAAGCATACACTCTTCTTCAGCGGGTAAACTTAATGGGAAAATTAAATTATATTGGTCTAATTTTCTTTTAATATCTCCTAAAATAACGCCAGATTCAGCTTTAATGCTATAATTATTATTAAGAGGATAAATTTTATTAAAATTTACACTACTTAAAATAATTTCATTTTTATTGGCAACACTACCGCCTACTAATCCCGTATTACCCGACTGCGGCACAATTGAAATTTTATATTGATTACATAACTTAACAATTTCACTAACTTCTTTTACATCATTTGGTAGCAAAACATAACTACATTCAGAAACGAAATTTTTACGTTTTTCTCGTAAAAAAAACTCTGCTTTCGCACTATTTCCTAAAATAATTTGATTTTCATTTAAAAATCTTAATAATTCCTTTTGGAATTTTTCCACGTTTACTACTCTTTTAAAAATAAATTACTCATACTATAATAGTATATAATAATCATTATATTTATTAAATTTTTATTTTAAAAAAATTTTTTACTAAAAATTATCTATCTCCCAATTAATTACATAATTGTTATAAATGAATACTACTAATAATATCTAATTATTCTTTATAAATTGTAATTTGTATATGCTATTAGTTGTATATATTGATTAATTGATTTTTATTATCAAATATTGGTAATAATTTTAATAGTTATATTAACAACTATCAAACAATCATAAAAAATATTTGTGGATTGTAAAATTATATTTATAAAATATCTAAACCCAATTTTAATAATTTATCTTTAGATATTACTCCTTCTCTAATAATCTTAATTTCTTTAGGATTAACAATATTTAAAACTGTAGATTCTATCCCTAAATTACAATCTAAACCATCTAACATTAATAAGTCATCTACATTTAAAAAATTAGTTTTAACGTTCTCAAAAATACTACTGCTTTCTTGACCACTAATATTCGCACTAGTTGTTGCTATAGGTATTTTACAACTTTTTAATAGTTCAATTGCCACCTCATTATTAGGAATTCTCACTCCAACACAGTCAGAATTATTATTAAAAAAAGGCGAAAGTTTAGAATTTTCGCGCTTTTTTATAATTAAAGTTATTGCTCCAGGAAAAAATTCTTTAACTAATAACTCAAAAATTTCTCCACCAATGCATTCTTCTAAAATAGCATCAACACTAGAAAATAAAACAACTATAGGTTTGCTCAACTCTCGCTTTTTTAATTTAAAAAGCTTTAGGGCTACTTCATTACAAAAAGCATTTCCACCAATACCATAAACAGTATCAGTAGGGAAAACTACTAAATTATTAGCCTTTATACTATCTACTGCTGTCATAATAATATTATTATTAATTATATTATTATTACTATAGCAAGAAAGTATTTTAGCCATTATTAGATTGTCCTCTAGCAATTAAAGCTGGAGCCAAATATGGAAACACACCATATTTGAAATTTTTAAAAGGAGGACAAAATTCAACCTCGCCGCCTGCTGCTACAATCAAAGCATGACCTGGAGTTATATCCCAATCACAAGCTTTATTACGTTTTCTGATATAATAATCAACTTGGCCTTCAGCTAATAAACAAAACTTAATGGATGAAGGTAATTTGATTTCCTTAGTAATTTTAAGTTCTTTTAAAGTATCTGAAGATGTAATTTGTTCTTCTGAGGATATTAAAACCACTTGTTCCCCTAAATTACGTGTTCTAATTTGTTGACGCTTGCCATTTGCAATTTGCTTATAAGCACCAACACCGCAAATCCCATACCATAAAGTTTTAGTATGCGGAGCATATATTATTCCAATTACAGGATTATTGTTACCATCAACATAAGCTACATTAATTGTATAATACTCACCCCCATTTATGTAAGATTTTGTACTATCTATAGGATCAATAGACCAAAATGCTTGACCATCTTTAATATCCTCATAAGTATTACCATAACCAATATCTTCTTCTGATAAAATAATATCATCATTTTTTAATTTGTTCTTAATAATGTCTACTAGAAACTCATCAATAGCTTTGTCTGCATTGGTTACAGAAGAATCATCCTTCTTTTTTTCAATAATCAAACCTTTAGTTTTTAAATCTATAGCTATTTGACCAGCTTCCTTCACTGCTGTTAGCAAAATATCTACCTGTTCTAAAGATATTTTCATAAATGTTTCCTTATTAAAATTTTTATAATCTATAAAATATGTTAAGATAATAATAACATATTAAGTATAAAATAATAATTAATTATTAATCCAAAGCGACAAGGAGTAACGTTAACAATGACTATTAATTTCATAAATAATATAAATAAAAAAGATTCATTAATTATTTTCGTAACCTCTAATGATTTAAACCAAATATCAACCTTAGATGTTTTCACAAATACTAATATTACTAAAATTGTTAATGATTATAAATTTGAAGCAAAACCTAAACAAATTTTAGAGCTCAAAGCAATAAATGATTTTAAAAAAATCATTTTAGTAGGTATCAATAACGAAGATTGTAATGCTAGATTAAACAAATTAGGTGGTATAGTAGCAGATTATGTAAAAGATGAAGAAGATATAACCATAAAGTTTATGCAAAATAATAAATTACAATTAGAAAGCATATTGCTTGGAATACTAGTAAAATCCTACGCTTTTGACAAATACGTCACTAATGAGAAAAACTTGCGTCAATATAAAATTAAAAATATTAATGTTTTAAATTTTGATGAAAATACAATTAACTTAAAAGAAATTAAAGCTACTTGCAAAGGTATTACTTTTGCTAAAAACTTAGTTAATGAACCAGCCAATAGTTTATATCCAGAAACTTATGTAGAAAGAATTAAAGAATTAGAGAAATTGGGACTTGAAATCGAAGTTCTAAATAAAGAAAAATGCCGTGAATTAAAAATGGAATCTTTCCTAGCAGTAAGTAAAGGTAGCGATAAGGAACCATATGTAGTAGTTATAAAATATATGAAAGGTAAAAAAGAAGATGCACCACTTGCATTTGTAGGGAAGGGTGTGACATTTGATACAGGAGGATATAGCTTAAAACCAAGTATGGGCATGATCGGTATGACCAAAGATATGGCTGGTTCTGCCGCGGTTGTAGGGTTAATGAAAACTTTAGCTTTAAGAGAAGCCAAAGTTAATGCTGTTGGGGTAATAGGGCTTGTTGAAAATTGTGTCAATGGTTCAGCTATGAAACCTGGCGATATTATAAAAGCCATGAATGGGAAAACTATTGAAATTTTAAATACTGATGCTGAAGGTCGTTTAGTTTTAGCTGATATTCTTTATTATAGCAGTGTGACCTTTAAACCAAAAATTATGATTAATCTTGCAACTCTTACAGGAGCAATGATAGTAGCTTTAGGAGCTGAACGTGGTGGTATGTTTAGTAATAACAAAGATTTAGCGAATAAACTTTTAGAATGTGGAGAAATAAGTGGCGATTTATTATGGCAACTTCCTCTTGGTGATGAATACAAAAAGCCTTTAAAATCTACAGTAGCAGATTTACAAAATATTTCAACAGCACCTAGAATTCCAGGTAGTATTTTTGCAGCTAAGTTTTTAGAGGAATTTGTTAATGAAACCTCTTGGGCTCATCTTGATATTGCAGGAGTAGCAGATACTTTATCTAATAATGAACTTCATCAAAAAGGAGCAACAGCTTTTGGAATTAAAGTGTTAAACACCTTAATTAAACAATACTACGAAAATTAAAAAAATTAATATTATAAAAATTAAATATAAGTAGCCAATTACTATAATTGATTATCAAATAATTATATTAGCAATATAAATAATTAATTATAGTAATTATAACCATTATTTTCCTTATAAGAAATTAAGTATTATATTTATAATGTTGTAAAAGAATATTAAACAACATTGTATATTATACACATAATCTTTAAAAATAATGTTGAAATTATATAATATTAAGAATATATTGTTAAAAATTCAAGTACTGTAATACTTGAATTATTGTTATAATTCTAAGTAAAATTAAAAAATCTTAAAGTAATCATAAAAATGACTATAAATTTTTACGCTATATATAAAGATACACCTTTAAAAATTTTATCACACTTGCTGGAAAAAACTTTAGAAGTTGATAAAAAAGCTTTAATTATAGTACACAGTAAAAATGAAGCTTCAATATTAGATAAACAACTATGGGGGGAAGCCCTATGGGTGCCTCATTGCTTGTGGCAAAATTATAATGAAATGCAAACCCCAGTTATAATTACTACAGAAAATGAAACTCTGGATAATGAATTTGAAACACAAACTAAAAACTTAAAGCAAGATTATCTTTTTTTAATAAATACAAGTGAGATCGCAAATATTAAAGATTATGAAAAATTATTTGTTATTTTTAATGCTAATGATGATATAATATTAAATCATAACAGAAAAAGATGGGCAAGTTACAAAAAATTAAACTTGGAATTAAACTTTTATAAGCAAAAAAATGATGGTAAATTTGGAAAACAAAATATATAAAGCTTGTTATATAATTTTAACAGTGTGTTTATTAATTACAATAATTAATATCTCCACGGCTTATGCTAATATCTTTCAATATGATGTTCAAATATCCAGTGAAGGCAATAGCACCCAAGAGGCTCAAACTAACGCCTTAAATAAAGGTAGATTAGAAGCCCTAAGAAATACTATTAGTAAAATAACCACTAAGATGTATCAAGCTAAAATTGATACTTTATTAGAAGATAATAATTTAACTTTATTTGAAAAATCTTTTAGCCTTACTGATGAAAATTTTATTAGCAGAAATTACTCAGCTAATGCTACCTTTATCTTTGATGAAAAAAGAATATACGACTTTTTAAATAATAATAATATTCCATTTGTACAAAATCTTTTAAAAGATAATACTTTACTCATTATTCCTATTTTTATGCCATTTGATAAAAATAAAGATAGCACTGGTAACCTTTGGAATAACTACTGGATTGATAAAGATAATA
Source organism: Porricondyla nigripennis (assembly GCA_026546635.1). NCBI lineage: Eukaryota > Metazoa > Arthropoda > Insecta > Diptera > Cecidomyiidae > Porricondyla > Porricondyla nigripennis. Next base: position 28,891 of record JANTFB010000007.1, on the reverse strand, counting down.
GAAATAATTTTTTAACTACTTTAATTTATTATAACCCACCTAATTTAGATTTTTTATCAAATCGATCATACCTTGAAAGTATTAAAAAGAATCTTAAAGTTAATGATGTTTTTATGTTGTACTTACAGGGAAATGCTGACGGTAGTTACAATTTAAATGTAAATAATTATAATAATACTTCAATTGCAGTTTATAATAATGTTAGTTTTAATGATGCAATTTCAATAGCAGCAAAAGAAGTAGAAGAAACTTCTAAAAATTCTGCAATTACTATTTATTCTCATAATCAAATTATTGATAAATTTTCTATAGAAATGAATAACTTTAGTGATTGGAGCAATATAAAAAAACAATTGGATCTTAGACCTATTTTTATTCAAGAGTATAATTTAATAGAAATGAATCCTAATAATATAAAGGTAGTAGTTAAACACAAAAGTACAATTATGGAACTTAAAGAAAAGTTTGATGAAATTTGTATTATTCTAAATGAAAATAATATGTCTTTAAAATATAATGTTACCTGTATTTAAAACATTTTAAACCTATAATCTTTAATTCTAATAACGGCTTTAAAATGGAAGGACAATTATATTTTAATTTTGATAATCTAAAACTAGATAATGATGTTATAGTTAATAATTTTAATAAAGTTGCATATAATCTTTTACAAAACCCTAATACTTGGCTCAGTAATGTAGTTTATCTCTATGGAGAAATGGGAGTTGGTAAATCTTTATTAAGTAATAACTTTATTAAAAATAATCAAGGTTTAATTTTAAATTTGAAAGATATAACAACTCCCTATTTTTTAAATCATATTTATAATAATTATAACTATTTTTTATTAGAGGATATTTCTAATTTAAATAACGAGGAAGAAGAACAACTATTTCACTTATATAATTTTGTTAATAATAATAAAAAAAAACTAATTATAACTTCACAGTTACCTGTTAATGAACTCAATATAAAACTCCCAGATTTGCTATCAAGATTAAACTCTTGTATGACAGTTGAGATTCTACTACCTGATGAAAATTCGCTTAAAGCTATATTTATAAAATTATTATCACAAAAACAATTACGTATAAATAAAAATATTATGGAATATATTTTTATTAGAATTCCAACATCTCCTAAAAGCATTATTAACTTAATTAATACTTTGGAGAACTATATAATGATGGAAAAAAAAACTTTAACTATCCCTGTAATCAAACAAATTCTAAATAATATTGTAGCGTGCTAACTCTAATTACAAGAGCTTTAAATTAGTCTTTATAATGGTTGTCAAGTATTTTTATTTTGCAATAATATTTATAATAAATTTAAATACTTTTAAATTTAGGACTTAAATATCAAATTTTATATTGATTCTTTTAAAATAATTTTAATAGGTGTAGGAAAGTGTTATGCATTTTTTATAAATATGGATCTAATAATAGTATTTATTCTAAAGTAAGAAATACTGAATTTCCATCATATAATATTTTCTTATCAAATAACACTTAATAATATGAATACATCACAAAACATTAAATTATTTAAAATATTAGGTTTTAATAGTATTAAATATACACTTGCTATAAATATAAAATATATACTTGAAAGTTCTTTATAGCAAGTGCATAAGTTTATTAAAAGTTGGATACATTAAATAGTAAGTAGTATTGCAATTGCTTTAGATATATTAAAAAACTATTAGTCACCTAAGTAAGTTACTATTGAATTTATATTTTATTTATTTAAATATCTGCAACTCGTACCTAGTATCAAATATTAGGATCCCAAAAGATTATAATATATGCATAATTTTTATTTTTTTATAAAAACCATCTCTTTCTATACTTTATCTTCTAGTTCTATTTCTTCTTCCTTTTGGTTGCTCTTTTCATTTCTTTTACCAGCCTGTCTATTGTTCTATCTGCTTCTGTTTTACTTTCTTCTCTTTTCATTTCTTTTACCAGCCTGTCTATTGTTCTATCTGCTTCTGTTTTACTTTCTTCTACTTTTATTAGTCTATCTACTTCTCTTCTTACCTGACAGTCTTTCTTTCTTCTTTCTTCGAAAGTTCTTCTGCTGTTAAACATAATAGTTCTCCTTATTTTAAATTTTAAATATAAATAATAGTATTAATATAACTATTATTTATCATTCATACAATGTAAGTTATTATATATTTCCTTACTTTATTGTAGCATGCCAAATCTAATTACAATTGAGACAAATTTAACTACAGTAGTTTTATATTATCTCTACCAGTTAATTCATAACTTTACAATATAGAGGGAAAACTAGAGTAAAGCTAGTTTTATTAAGGAATAGGTGGTGGATGAAGAACTATACCCCATTCCGCAAAGCCTTGTGTTTACTTAACTTTTAAAAAAGTCGCAACATATTTGTAACAATTTTTATTACTCTTATTATGTATAATTATTTTATTACTTTCAACATTATTTTACTTTTATTTACTTTTATCTATATAATTATAGATGAATTTGCATTTTTCTCTGTAAAAATAGTCTTTGTAATATTCTAAACATAATATTTTTGCTTTTTGCAAATCTGCTTTTTTTATATCTTGTTTATCAAATATTATGCTCTGAATTTGATTATCAATAAATACTCTATCATCCATTTTAAATTTTAAGTCTATCTTATCAATATATGAGTTTATACTTAAACTTAAAATAAACAGTATATAATACAAATATACTATAGCTATACTGTGTATTATAGTTAATATGCTATACCATTTAGTATTTAGAGTTACTAATATCTTAAAAACATTACTTATCATTATTAATACCCCTATTACTTGCTTTATCCTTAATAATATTGATAATATAATCAACATATGCCTCACATATTTTTTGTAATTGCCTTGCACTCCATATTACTATAATCCATATAACTATTTCTTTACTACTTGTTCCACTTAAACTCATCATTACATATTCCGCAGTGTCCTTTGTTATTACACCACTAAACATACCAATACCTATTAATAACGTTATAATCGTTGGTGTTTTATTGATTAATAAATGCTTCGTTCCAACCTTAACAAAAAAATTAGTTATAGTTTTTATTATGCTTAGCATTTTTACCTTCTATCCTATATTTGAACTACAAAATAAACTTGCCTCTACCTTGCGACGGTTAGTTAAACCATCGCTTACTTGTAAAACACCATCTACACGCTCTTTATTCCACTCTAAAAACTTATTGTAAATCGCTTTATAATCTTTATTTTTTACAATGCATAGTTTTTTTAAGTCAGATCCATTATATGCACTAATACCCACATTATATGCAAAGCTTATTAATGCTACTATTTGATGATTAGCTAAATATAAATTAACAGGTGGTATATTACCATCCTCAACTATATCGTTATAATATTCTATGCATAAATTCCTTAAAATAACTTCCGCTTCACCCTTGCTTATACTACCGTTTTTTAAGTACGGATGTGCAACTTTAATTGATCTTGTAAAACCATAACCAATTGTTAATCTATCCGCACTACATTTATAAACTACACCTTTAAACCCTTCTAATTCTTTTAATAATTCCACCGCGTTTTCTATTACACCTACTTTGTTATTGTATTGGTATTGTTGCATTTTTATGTTCCTATATTAATTTTGCTTCTATATCTTGCAACTTATAATTGGTTATTATTAGTTCTTTAGCTTTTTGATTACTTTTTCTACTTGCAGAATAGTTAACAATTTTTTCTTGAAAGTAATATTCTTTATACAAATTTCTTATATACTCACAATCATTAATACTTAAAATAAATTTACCTTTAATACTATTTAAACAGTCTTTTAAACGTTGATGGTCTTGCTTATTAAATAAATTTTTATCATATGTATTTTCTTTACTATAGTACGGGGGATCTAAATAAAATAAACAATCTTTACTATCAATTTTGTTAATAAATTCCTCAAAATCATAATTAAATATCGTGGAATTAGTTAATCGATTATAAGCTAACTTTAATATTGATATATCTCTCTTAAAAATAAAACGTGCTGGGCTATATAATGTATAAGCAAACGTATTATGTTGTATATTTCCCCCAAAACTACATTTTTGTAGAAAATAAAAATAAGCTGCTTTTTTGTAATTGGGTAAATTATTATCTTTTTGTTTTGCTTTAGCATAAGCAAAATGTTCTTTAGAACTTAATAGCCAATTTAAACTATTTTCTAATTCGTTAAAATTTTCTTTTATACATAAAAATAGATTAGCTATATCTTTGTTATAATCATTTAATGCTTCATATTTACTTATAGGTTTTCTAAAAAATACTTTAGCACTACCACAAAATACCTCAGCATATTGCTTATGCGGTGTGGATTTAATAATGTTTATTATATCTTTAGCTAATAGATGTTTACCACCAACATACGGCATTAAAGAATAACTACTATTTTTTATTTCTTGTGCTTTTTGCATTTTAAAACCCTATTTATAAAAAGAGTGGTATGCGACGTAAAATTACATCGCAACCCCACTAAATTAAAGAACTATCATGGAAGTAATGTTCTTATTAATTATTATAAATAACCACTATAATGGTTACAATAAATTAAATGTAAGTTTTGTAAGTGCTTTTTGAGGTGTAGTTTTGATACAAAAAAAGACTATAAATATTATTTATAGTCTTTTAATTGTTTATACAGATTATTTTTTAAACATATAACCTAATTCAAAAAGCTTTTTAATCATAGATATACGTTGTTGATTGCTACTATTATCCCAATGATAACGTATTATAGAATTATTAATTTCATCACTTGATATACTTGTGATTTCTTTATTGTTACTATCTAGCAATTCAAAATTATTACCAACTGTTAAAGCTTGTGGTGCTGTTGGTAGTATTTGTTTACCCTCTAATATATCTAATATAAACTTACGAAAACGCATCCCAACTTCAGTTTTACTTAGCATAGCAATTAACATAGCACCACGTAGTGAGAATATGCGGATTTTTGCACCACCTCTACCATTGCTATGACGACGATAAATAAGTGTGGTTAATAACGAATCTTCACCGCTTGCAATAAAGCTAGGTTTTGTGCTGTTGTTTGGCACTTCACCAATTTGGTGATCTGCTAAAAAGTCTTTGCTATACCTATTATACAAGTCTACAATCTTCCTGTGGTGTTTATACCCCAAGGCTTTAGCAAGTTCTTTAGAGGCAATATATGGTTCGCCGTTAAGATCTATGGTAGTTATAGCTTTATTTTCAAAATAGATGTGGGTATTAGTCATCGCACTTCCCCCCCTATTAAGTCTAACAACATAGTATTAAATTTATCTACAGTGTTTAAAAGTAGTTTAGCTATTATATAGGGTGATACTGGCGGCATATCTTGTGTTTTATTTTGCCAATTAGAATCTAAATTTTGTAATAAGTTAATTAAAGCATCAACTTCGGCTTGTAAGTTTTTAGCATGATACAAGGATCCTAATAAAATGTGTAAAGAATCTTGTAATTGATCTGGGGTTAAATCTTCAGTTTTAAAACTTTTAATAAAAGCTTGTATTTGTGGATTTGTTTTCATCTTTTACATCCCTCTTAAAGAATTAATATGCGGGGCGTTAAGAACTCTGTAAAAGAAAGAGTGAGATTATTTCCTATTGCTAGGTATTGTATTCTCTGCCCCCCCGCAATTTAATTTTATAATGATTTTTTAAAAAGATACAAAAAAATCCACTATAACGGGTTGGTATCCGCTTTTACAAGGTTCTTACACCTATAAGTAGATGATAATATTAATTGTTAAAGGTTGTCAAGAAATAAAACAGTTTATAATAACATGACGTAGTTAATTATTGGTTAAAAAAAAGACTATAAGTTAATTATAGTCTTTAAAACTTTGAGTGATTATTTTATAATAACAGTTTTTTATTTAAAATAAATTAAAAAAATAAACTATATTTTGTATCTAATACCAAAGCTTACAGTTGGGCTTACACTATAATTTACATTAATAGTATTTGATAAAATTTTAACACCAGTTTTGTCTTCAATAGCTTTATCATAAGAAGAATGAGTTGATTGGGTATTATAATCTCTATCTAAATATCCTCCATCTTTACCTATGCCACCTGCAATTTTAATGCCTGCTCGGCTAAACACCATAAAATGGTTACTTACCTTGTATTCAACATCTAGCATTGGAGTTGCCTGTACATATTGTTTTGTATTGGACCCTACTACCTCAGCACTATTGCTATCTTTAGTTATTTTAACAATACCATAACCAACACTAAACCCACTACGGAGACTAAAATTACCTTGTTCATAAATTTTTAACAATAATAACCCTGAAACTTCTATAGCATTATTATTAAAAGTTATATTATTATATTTAGTGTTAGTTTTACCAGTTAAATAACTAGCTAATATACCAAAAGTTACCCTTTGACTATTACGCAACTGATATTCTAAATTTATACTACCAGTGTTATCATGCCCACTTTTACCAAAACCAGAAACTCCATCAAGAATTTTTGGATTATTATTACTTTCTGGAAGTTTAGGATCAAAATATGGATTATTATATTGAAAGTCTATAGAATGTCTGGTATCCGCAGAATTATAAAAATAACTACCACTAAGGCCAATAATATGTTCTAGAGCATACACATTCGAGGTTAAAAACATAATAGTTAAAAATATAAATATTTTCTTCATTTTAATTTTTCCTTTTTTTATTCATTTTTATTTACACTTTTATCAATTCTAATACTTATAACAATTTTTATATCATACTGTATTGATAAGACATTGTAAAGTTAAAATAAATTATACTGAATAAGTTTTAGCTAATATGTAGAGTTGCACAGCAATATTATCATTTTCATTTTCGGCACTACCAAAGGGGGAAGTACTTAATTGTGAATTATCAGTATATTGACGTCCACCATTAGTTTTATCATTTTTACTGCCCCATGCATACATACTCACTGTATCAACTGGACTCTCTATCTTATAATAACAGTTTTTATTTAAAATAAATTAAAAAATAATCTATACTTTGTATCTAACCCCAAAACTTATAGTTGGACTTATTAAGTCACTACTAATATTTATAGTATTAGATAAAATTTTAATCCCTGTTTTGTCCTTCGTGAATTCATCAAATTTTTGATTAGTTTTTTCGCTATTATAATTTCTATTCTTACCTACTCCTCCTGAAGCTTGAATTCCTGCCCTAGTAAATATCATAAAATGATTGCTTAATTTATATTCAGCATCTAGTATAATTGGGCTTATTTGCACATATTGCTTTGTACTCTTATCTATAAATGCAGCAAGATTACTACCATTAGTTTCTTTTACAATACCATAGCCAACGCCAAAACCGACACTAAGAGCAAACTTATTTGTTTCATAAATTCTTAATAATAATAAACCTGAAACTTCAATAGCATTATTAGTAAAAGTTATGTTATTGTGTTTAGTATTAGTTTTACTATTCAAATAACTAGCGGCAATCCCTAAAGTTATGCCATGGCTATTACGTAATTGATATTCTAAATTTATGCTGCCAGTATTATTATAACCTTTTTGTTTAATCCAAGAATCACGTATAAATGTTTTAATATCAGAAGTAGCTTCTGGATTATCGTATTTAAATTCTATAGCATGGACAGTCTCTACAGAATTATATAAATAACCACCACTAACGCCAATAACATGATCCAGGGCATAGGTATTAGAGGTTAAGAACATAGATATTAAGAAAATAAGTAGTTTCCTCATTTTATATTTACCTTTATTGTAGTTTAAAAATTTAACCTAAGTTAATCATTTTTTGCTTTTTAGAATTAATTATTATATTGCAATTATATCACTAATATGTAAAGTTAAAAATATAAATATAAATTATACTGCATAAGTTTTAGCTACAATATAAAGTTGTACTGCTATATTATCATTTTCATTCTCTACCTCACCAAAGCTTTTAGTATTAGCAGGTGAATTACCAGTATATTGTCGTCCACCTGTGGTTTTTTGATTTTGAGAATTATGTACAAAAGGGGCAGGAAACCAAAGTCTACTCATCTCACCCATAACGTAAGCTTTATCTTCCACATACCCATGATAATGGCTCATGTCATGAGTATGAAGCATGTTATGTTTATGGCTTGGAATATTTCCGACGTGTATACTACCAACTAATTTATTGGTAAAACTATTTAAATTTTTTAAATAGAGATTACTTAAATTAGGTAGTTTAAAGCTAGTATTGGTGCTAGGATTAATTCCATAAACTTCGGCTAGGGCTGGATATTGTTGAGTTGATACTTCTTGCCCATAGGGTAATAATAATTCTACACCATCTTTAATTATGGTTTGCATATTAAGATACACATTACTAGTATTAATAACATAGGCCCCTATAAAACTTGCCCAAATTGGCGTAATAAAAGTAGTAGTTAAAAACTGTTGCACTGCCCATAGGGGTATTTTATAGGGCGTATTATTTTTATAACCTATAAAATTTATATTATCTAGTTGTTCTAAATTTAAACTTTTATTTTGTGAAAACAGTTTTAGCTCTAGCTCGTCATTTTTTGTAGACATAGCAAGTTCCTTTTTTAAATATTACACAATAAATTTGGCTAAAACATAAACTTGCACAGCAATGTTTTTCATACGGGTTTCTGTATCGGTACGGGCTTGTATAGAATTGTCAAAATCATTCCATTTTTGTGGTGCCTCCGTAGGTTGTCCATTTTCATATCGTTTCCAACCCTCGTAATTCTCCCCAACTTTCATAGCACCACGCACATTAACATCCTTGGCTCTATCAATAACTATACCAAAAGTTAGCTTTTGCATAGCATCTTCTTGGTAGCTTCCTAACTCTCTACTATTATTTGCTGGTATATTACGCATTGTAGCATCCTTATAGTCGGTTATTAAAAAGCTTTCTACATTTGCATCTATACCATAAAACTTGGCAAGTTCGGGATAGTTTTTGGTTAATGCATTTTGGCCATTTTTTAATAGGAAAATTGCACCGTTATATTCTAATATAGCTTTACCTTTATGAATATTGCTATCTAAAATGTAATTAAAGCCAATTTGCCAATTGCAATTATAAGCTTTAAAAAGTTGGGTTTTTACTTTATAGTCGTTATTTTCAATATCAGTTAAAATTACGTATTTATTATTAATATCCATGATGTCGGTTATTTCTTGAATTTCATTTAGATATTGTGGTTCTAAACTTTCATCATCTTTTAAAGTTGTATTATTATTTAAATTTAAATTTGAGATTAATTTTTTCGCCATATTATTCCTCACTTGTTGTTTTAAAATCTTAGATTAACCACTAATGTTTAAAAATAATGTTTGCCAATGTAAATTTTACCGTTTTTGTTTTTATAAGGGCGTCCGTTTTTATTAACATAAACTTTAGTGGTATTAAAATAGACAATTTTAGCAATAATATATAATTGTCCTTGAATACTTTTACCACTAAATTCACTATCCTCCCCCGTTGTGCCTGTATATTCTGGCGAATTACTAGTATACTGCGGTGAGGGAGAGGTTTTTGAGTTTTGACGCACAATTTTTTGTGGGATATCTGGCTCATTGTTAATATTTTGATTGTATAAATCATTTTGCACATAACCATGTTCATGATCCATAGCATGGCTATGTTCCATATCATGTTCATGGGTTACGATACTTGATACTTGATAATTTCCTATTTTTCTATCACTATTTTGAGATATATGCATTAAATAACCATCTTGCAAATTAGCTAGGGTAAATGTATCACTACTTATTCCTAGGCGCTTTGCTAATAGTGGATAAGATTTGGTGCTATGCACTTGGGTTGGTTCTACCATTAAGTATTTAAAAATACCTTTAGTAAATTGTAATTTGTTTTGTAATATAGGATTATTATTAAAATGCAAACGCCCAATAAAGGTTTGTGATAGTATGTCTACTATACTTGGGGTTAGAGCGTTAATTAAAGCTGTGCTTGTGGCTTGATAGTCAGCATTTTTAGAATTTATAGTATGCAAATTTAAGCCTTGTAATTGCAAAGTAGTTTGAAAGTTATTTAAAAATTTTTGAGCCATGATTTTACCTATTAGTTAATAATTAAATAATTTTAGCAATTACGTAGTATTGGCAAGCGGTGTTAGCAAATTGGTTTTTAGCCGCGATATTAGCACCAACTACACCTTTAGTATATTGAGGTGAATTATTTGTGGTAGTGCGGCTAATGTTGGTGGTGGGTTTGTTTACCAATGGAGGTAAAGACCAATCCCGCCATCCAGCACAATAGTCCCAAGACCCTTGTTGATTAGGCTGCTGATCATACATTTCACTGTCCCACCTACATAACGCTTGCTCATACTCATGCTGATGATCCATATTGTGATTATGTAACATATCATGGCTATGGCTTTTAAGGCTATTTGCTTGAAAGCTGCCAAGGGGGCGCCCCGTATCTCGTCCTATATGTTTTACGATACAATCTTGCATATTAATTAACTTAAAATTATCACTTGTTACACCGTAAAATTTTGCAAGTTCTGGATATTCTTTAGTTGATACTTCTTGCCCATTTAATAATAAGTGTTCAAACATACCAAGTTTAAGGCTAGTTTGGTTTTGATAAATTGGCATTAAGTTTGGCCACATATCACCTATCATAAAGTTTAGAGAATTTTTTACCATATTAAGAGTTAATTGTTTTAGGGTGTCTATAGCTACAAGGTAATCATCCGCATTGGCTTTAGTGGTTATAAAGCTATGATTTTGAATATTATTAGCTACTTTAATTGTGGTTATTACTTTTTTGTTAGACATTTTCTACCTCTAGTTTTTTTAAAATTCTACCAATTCCTAAAAATTGTTGTAAAAAGCTTTTAGCAAAAGTAGTAGCACTATCGACATTACCTTTAGATATACCTATTACATCTTCATCACTTGGGGTGATATATTTATTGCCTAAAATATCACCATAATTTTTGATTAAATCTTTTACGTCCTCTACTTTTATTTTTACTTCTATTACCCCTGGTTCTACAACATTAATAGTGATATTATTAGTATTAAAAATTGCTTGTAATAATTTTAAAAAGCCCTCATAGGTTGTAGTATTTTCTAGAGCATTTAAAAATAACTTACCGTTTTTTAAAATACCTGAAAGCCCATAAAAACCAAAAGATTTTTCCAACATATTTAAATATGGAGCCTCACCCTCGTTTACGGAATTGTGCCATTTATTAATTTCGGCGATTATGGTTTGCTTACAAATAGTTTCACAAGCTTTAGCTAGATCGGTTAATTGGCTATCTTTTAATATTATAGTCATTTTTACTCTACCCCCTCTGTGACTTTTTTTTCTTTAATTACAAATAAACTATCAAATGCTATAGGTACATTTTCATCGGTGTAGCTTTTTGTAATTTCACCTTCATTATCTAGTTCATCAACTTGAATTGATACTTTAGCTATACCTAAAAGATCACGAGTAATTGCTTGAAAGTGTTGAATAGTTATAGCTTTAGCTATAATACCGTAATAATTATTATAAACATTATCAATGGCATTTTTTATTTTATCGTTATAGTTATAATCTTGGTATTCATCATAATTTAAGTAATAAGTTACTGTAAATTTAAAATTTACTATTTTACATTGTGAAAAATAATACTCTATAGCTTGTCCTGTACCTGTGCTTATTTTTTGGCTTATACTATTTTGATTTTTTTTGGTTTTATCACCCAGTGGTAAATATTTATGCAAATAGGTTGCTATTTCTATTGCCTTGGTTTTTATATCTTTTAATTCATCTATTGGTAAAATTACGACAGTAACTATTGATGGGGCTTCTGTAATAAAATTAATAGCTTTAATGTAAGATAATTGCAACAAGCCTTGCTTACAACCAACATAAGAACTATTAATATAGCCTTCAAAGCGTTCTTCATCATAAAAACTATTTAAAGAATTTATAAACTTTAAAAACTCACCATATGATTTTAAAATTGTAAGTTCTACTACAGACTCTATCATTATATAAAAATTAGAATTATTATCTTTATTAATTTTAGTATTTAGCTTTAATTCTAAATCTTTTAAAATTGCTTGAACTAAAGAATCTTTAGATGGTACCTCTATATTTAAACTATCTATAATTTCTTGTTGGACATTATTTAGCATTATCATTACTCCCTGCATCAATATTGATAATAATTTCACCTATCTTTAGAGCTTCTTCATCAATGCTTAAACTTGCATAGTCTAAATTTAGTTTTCTAGCACCTAAAAATAGTAATTGCTTGATGTATTCTATATTTAAACCATCACTTACTACTAAATTAACTATTTCTTTAGAGATATAATTTTTTAGGGCATATAAATTAATGTTTTCGCTTGTTACTATGCTTAAATCTCCATTATTTAATACTAGTTGGTTTTTGTTATTGGTTTTTATATCACTATACATAAAACACCTATGGTAGTTTTTTAATTAGATTATCTATTTGGATATTTAATTTTTTGGCTTCTGTAATTAATGCTGGGGCTGACGTTACCGGCCCCTGGCTTGAAATACCTATATTACCGCCAATACTAAAGGGTTGTAAAAAACTTTTTATAGCCTCTAAACATTCTTTAAGGTTTGTAAAATATTTATGATTTTCTATATATAAAAAATCATTATTACTACTTGTTACAAGGTACCCATCACCATCATTGTTAGTTGGTTTTAAATTTAGGGGTATATCTTCTAATAATACACTGCTATCTCTGTTAATTTCTACAGTTATACGGTTGTTTTTACGAGTAGCCTTTTTTATTAAACTACCATTGCCTGTATTATTTTTATTCATTCTATCTAGCAAATAATTTTCTTGCTTCATAATTTGTTTCCTTTAATTTAAAATATTATTTTCTTTTTTAAATTTATCTATAGGAATTAAATAGGTCTCTTGAATTAGCCCAGTTTTATAGCTATAATTTAAAATAATTTTATTAACTATTAACTCTTTATTATCAGCTTTTAATTGGCTACTATTAATTACTAACTTATCTCCATAGCTAATTGTAGGATTAAACATTGATATTACTTGTCCACCAAGTGGGGTTACTTTTAAGTCTATTACTTTTGTTAATTTTTTAATTGGGACTTGCTCTAGTTTTATAAAACTTACTTTTTCATCTTCTATTTTATAATCATCAAAGCCTTCATCCCTAGCTATAGTATAAAGTTTAGTATGTAAGCTTGTTTGATAACTAAAGGCATATTTATTTTTAAGCTTGGTTATTTTTTCATCAAAAAGAGTTTTTATTTCTATAGATTGTTCCCCTTGAGGTAAAATTGAAGTTGTTTTTAAGTTTTTTAAAAAATAATTATTGTCACTTTTAATTGCTAATTCTCTATCTACTAAATTTGTAATCATATCTATTTCTTTTAATGGACCCCAAAATACTTTTTGATTATCTATTACAATTTCAATAGTAGTTACATTATTAGTTGGGTAAAAGTTATATATTCTTAAATCTAAATTACTTAAATTATCTTTTGTTAATAAAAAATTATAATCTAAGTTAATTATTTTAGTATTACAATATAGCTTTACATCGTTTTTAATCATTACTTAATACACCCATTAAATATTTACTAAACAAAGTATTTTCGTTTAAATCATTCTCAAATTTTTTAAAATCTACACTGCAAAACATAAAATCAAAATCACTATGTTTTAATTTTTTATTTATTTCTATTTCCACGCAACATTTACCACTTTGCTTTAGGTAAAATTTCTCTTCTAATTTTATCACTTGCACTGTGTAGTCTTCATTTTTATAGTTAAAGTTTATAGTGTTATAGTAATTTTCTTTAAAATTTAAAATTAAATCACTAAATTTTATAAAATAGATATATTTATACTGCATTTTTTACATTCCATTTACAAAAGGATTTTCTATAGGTTGTGAAACTTTACCTGTATATTCTAAATCTTCCTGAAAAGTATTTACAATACTTGCCTGCAGGGCTTCCAATTCGAATAGGGCCACACAACCCCTTACATTAAGGCTAAAACTTTCAATATTAATAAAGCCTGCAAATTTTGAGGTTTTTAAAAATATAGGGAACTTTGTTTGTTGCAAACGCAAGGTTTCTAATAACAAAATATCAAAATTGCTATTATTTAAAGAGGGATTATTTGAGTTATCTATCGGATTAATTATAGCAACCCCACTTATACTTATTTTTAGTGGGTGATTATAAATAAAGGTATCTAAACTTATTCCCTTGGGTATTTTAAATTCGGTTATTTCAGTCTCTCCTCTATAATTTTCTTCGCTACATTCAAACGCTAAACCACCTAATTTGTAGCCCACTCCTAATTTGTTTGCCCCTGTAGCTAATGCCCCATAAATTAAACCTTGTAAAGAATTTTCTAATTGCATTTTTATACCTGTTATTAATCTGCTTATTTTGGTTTTATAGTCCCGTCTTTAACTCCCATTGTAGGTTTTGTAGGGGGTTTAGAATTTTTACCAAACCCCTCACCCCATAGCACCCCATAGCCTGGCATTAATTGAGTTGGAAAAAAGTTTTGCCAATTCTTTTTAAAGCCTTCTTTGCTCGAAAATGTTTCTATTATAACCTTTGTAGCTTCAGCTACTACTTCAGCAAAACTTTTTACAGCCTCTTCTGCCTTATTATAAACTTTAATAGTACCAATATAAGTTTCTATATTCCCATCGTTTATATCATCATTAATGGCTTTAGTTTGGTTATTATATTTTGCTTGTTCTACCTTTCCTTTATTATTAAATGTAGTATTTTTTGCATTTTCACTAATACGATTACGCTCCATTTGATTAGCTTTATCAAAATTAACTCTACCATCTACAGTGTAAAAAGCTTGCTCATTTAATGGTATACCTCCAAATAATTTTTCTGCCCCTTTTATAGATTGTAAATTATCACCGTTACGTTTTGTTGTTCTTTGTAATGAAGTTAAAATAATTTTGTATGCATCTACTAACTTCTCATCTCCACTTAATCCCATTTGTTTTAAAATATTAGTTTCATCAGTGGCTTTATTGTTGTTTAAATCATTTAAATGTTTTCTTAATTGTGCAATCTTAGAAATAGTGCTATCAAAATTTAAGCCATTAATTTCACTTATAAATTTTAAATCTTCTACTTCTTTAAAAGACAAACTTGTAGCTTTAGCTAAATTATTTAAACTATTTACTGTGTCTAAACTAATTTGCAAACTTCCATTTAATTTATCTATTGAAGCCTTAATACCTCCTAAAGTTAGATAAGCAGCTATACTTGCCAGCCCCCCTTTAATACTTTTAGTAAAATTACCAGATACAGAATTTAAAGGGTTTACTATTGCTCTATTAATGCCACTTTTAACTACACCTGCACTTTTTTTATCAAAGTTTAAGTTTAAATCGGCATAAACATTGGCTACTTTCATATTTTCCATTTAACACCTTTATTTTAATTTATAGCTTTATTTTGTTGCTCGGTTATAGCGTTAAAAAAGTTATTAATTTTAACAAGTTCGGTTACACTTAAAGCCCCTACCACTGGGAAGCCTGCAATTTTATCGCCGTAATGATAAATTAAGCTATAGCGCATTTTATCTAACTGGTTTAGTTTTTCAAAAGCATTTGGGGTTAAGTCTAAAAGTGGTTTTAATTCTACCTTTCTTATTTCTAATACTTGATTAAAACATTGTTGAACCTCAATTATGCTTAAGTTTTTGTACCCTATGCTTAAGTCTATTTTTTTCTC
This sequence comes from Porricondyla nigripennis, assembly GCA_026546635.1. Lineage (NCBI taxonomy): Eukaryota > Metazoa > Arthropoda > Insecta > Diptera > Cecidomyiidae > Porricondyla > Porricondyla nigripennis. The sequence goes on along the minus strand of JANTFB010000007.1, from coordinate 13,058 downwards.
TACTTTATTTTCTACTTTAGTTAACCAACTTTTTGTAAAAAAATATTCAAAGTCTTCTTTATAATGATTACTAAAGTTTATAAAATTATCAGCCCTAATTGCATTAATTACCGCATTAAATCCTTGGGCATCACTACCTGTTAAAATTTCAATACTTATATTTAAATTGGCATCATTTGTATTATTTGTCATTTGCCACACTCCATGTTAGTACTACATTATTGCCATTGCCAACTGAAGCCGCCCCAATTGTAACTTTATTTCTTAACCTTGCCCTATTATATTCAGCAATCACTACGCCGTTTTGGTCTGTAATTCTCAACACATACTCCACCCCCTCATCGGATAATTGGTTTAACAATTCAAAGTTATCATCAACATCTATTTGCCTACTAACAGTTACTGGCATTTGCTTATCGTTTTCAGTTGTGTTTCGTGGCCTACTTCGTCCATTTGGCATCATTTCATAGTCTATAGAAAAATTAGAGGTTGTAGGTGGCTCGCCAATATCGATAACCGCAAACATATCACTAATTACATAATTGCCCCATATAATTTTTATTGTGGTTGGATCTAATAGTCTATTGGTCATTTTATATCTCCTATTCTATATTAAATTTAAAAATGTAACTTACAGGTGCAATTCGTTTCTCTCATACCTTCGGTTTCATTTTAATTCTCGTATTTGTTTTTTAATTAAATATCTTCATTTATATTTAATTCTAAAGTTTTGCCCTCTGTAGTTGGTTGATATTTAAATTCAAAACCTGCGATATTACCATTTTTTACATTCTCTTTAGTTTGTTGACTAAATGGCAAACTACTTGTGATATAATTTTGGATTAACTTAGTATTAAGATATTTTTTACCCACCTCGGACATTTGTAACTCTAGCCTTGATATTAAGCTTTGATTATATTTATTATCTTTATCAAGACTAGCTAGCATCGTGGTTTTTATGTCGTACTCTATATCTTTATTTAAAATGTTTAGGTTATAATCTAACCCAGTCCTTGTAACAATGTTTTGGTATTTGCTACTATTAAATTCTGGGAAATAAACTAAAGACCCTACTTGATTTGTTATTAAAAGATCTAAAGATCTTAAAGTAGAGCCAGGTAAGTTACTGTTTTCAAAATTATTTTTTCTATAACGCCCTGCAATGGTATAGGGTGCAAAGTACTCATAAATTATAGCTTCAGAATTACCTTGTTCATACAACATTACCATTATATTTCTACCCTTTGGTATATTAGCTAATTCTGTTGAGTTGGCTTTGAATATAAAATTTTTATTAGCTTTTATACTATCTGAAAGTTGATTGTAAATACTTATTGGATCATCAATTGCCGACATTATAATATTATGTTCGTCAATTTTTAAATCTGCTATACTCATATTTAAAGCGGGACGATTTTCTTCTTCTATTACATTATATAAAGTTAATTTTAAACCACTACTGCTAAACCAAACTTTTATATAATCTATAACTTTTGCATTTAACCCTATATCTTTAATTCCTTCTTCAAAATTACCTCGTGTTAAAATTTTCTTTTCTACTTTCATACCTACAAATAATGCAAACTCTCTATGTTGAAATGGAACTTGCAAATTATCACTTAAATTTAATGTTATTTTAATAATTTCATCTATTAACGCCATTTTTCCCTCTATTATTTAATTGTACTATCTACATTTACATCAAAACTTTTAGCCACTAGGCTAGTATTTGCTTCTTCTAACTTCACCTGAGCATTAAATTCACAATACAATGTATAACCAAAATCAATTTTTGTAGCCTCGGCTATAGTATTTACAACTGGCCTTAAAAGAATATTATTAGCTTTATAAGAAAAACTTTTACCATTAATTTTAAAAACAAAATCATCCTTAAATTTTAAGTAATAAGCCACAATACCACTTACCTCATATAAACTTAAATTAGCCATTGGTTGCGTTAATTTCTCTATATGAATTAAAAACCCATTAAAATTTATATTAGCTAGCATTGCAAGCTGTACCTCTGGCATGATTACTTCGTCTTTATATTCTTCTTTTACGAATTCTACGAAAATTTCCTTTAAATTTTGGGATATTTTATTTACTTGCATTTTTTACCTTATTATTCTTTTTAAAGTGTAGCTACTATGGTTAAACCCTTTTACTATAGACTTTAAGCTTTCCATTCTTGCATACTCTAATTTCATACTGTATATTTTGTTTTCACTTACAATTAAGTTATAAATATAAGTATCTACATTTAATTCAATAGAACTTAAAAATATACCCTCATACCCCTCTACCTCACCCATGGCACTTATAAAATTTCTTTTTGTAGTTGGTATAAATAAACCATATACATTTAAAATTTCATCATCTTTTTTAAAAGTTCTATCCATTTGCTTAATGTTATAAATACGCCCACCTAACATCGATATTACTTTTTTAAAACTCATTATTTATTCCCCCCAGTTGGCACTGGCCCATTTGGTATTCTAAAACTTACACTATCTCTTAGTTGCCCAGTTTCTACTAATGGTTTATTAAAACCTTTTTTATTAATTGTAAATTCTGTATTAGCTGGACTATGAAAATCTGTAATCGCCCGCTTTACTATGGTTTTACCTAAGTTACCTAATCTATTTGCTACTTCATCATTGTCTCTACCGCCGTATTCTTCACTTTTATAATATTTTTTTAAAAAACTAAACTTACTGCCTTGCCAATATTTTTTATTGCCAGCCATAGCAAAAAAGTTACGTTTTGGCACTGTATATTTTTCTGTAACTCTACCCCTTATATTTTGCAAAGCTACCATAGCATTGGTTACTGCCTTCCCACTTAAATTTTTTTGTTGCCTGCTGCTTTTATTTCTAACTACTCCATAAGCTTTTGTATCTTTTGTGCCTTCGCCCACTTCATATCTTTTTTTGCTACCTTTAGCAAAAAAACCTATTTGTACAGTTAAACCTTTACTTATTTTACTTAAATATTTATTTAACTGTTTGTAATCTATTTTAGGGGTTAGGGCCATTTAATCACTCAATACTATTAAACCAAAATCATTTATTTTATATCTACTTAAAATTTTATTAGCTAAATTTAAGTTATTATCACTTAAACTATTATCTCCACTTATGCTTACATGACCAATACTTATTGAACTAACACCATCACTAACACTACTACTTATAAAACTTACTACATATAATGCTGCTAATATTTCTGCTTTGTCTTCTAAACTTAAATTGCTTTTGATTAATGTTAAAGTTTCATATTCTCTCTGAAGAAAATTCCACATTACATTGTTATCTTCAGTAATTTTTTCTACCTCAAATAAACTAATTAAAATATTATTAGTTAACTCTTTTAATTCTTTGGTTATCAAAATAAACCTCCTGCTGTTGCTTCCCTCACATCATCAGGTGTTAAAAATATCATTTGACACCCACAATTTGGTAATTCTCCTGGTAATTCTCCACCCTCTGCTGGACTTTCACCTATTCTACTTATTTCACCATATAAGATTTCATGAATTGATCTTGTATTTTTTTTATTACTAGCACCCCAAATCCAATGTGTAAACCCCTCTCTTGTAGCTACAGTCGTGGTTACATTATTTGTTATTTTAGCAATCTCACATTGTGATATTAATTTTGCCCTTTCTTCGTATTCTTTAGCATCAAAATTATTTAGTAATTTCTCAACCTGGGCATCACTAATATAATTTTTAACAATCTCAAGAGTTTCATTAATACTCTCTCTGTATTCTCTATCACTTACTTGATAATTAAACCAATCTACACCACCTCTTAATTTATTATCTCTACCAAATGTAGTCTGCCCATAATTTCTGCTAAAAACTTGCATTCTACCAATTGCTTTAATTGATGATTGTTTAAGTAACTCCTCTATATCTTGTAATAAAATATCAACTTCTTTAAAATTAAAATAATTGATATTATTTGCCGCATTATTTAATACCTTAAAAACTGTATTCATATCTTCTTTAGAATACAATGTATATACTCTATTTTTAGCAACATAAGCTTTTTTTAAAAAATTGTGTTTTAAATAATTTGGCTTTAACATTATATACCTTTAAAAGTAGCCCCCTATAGAAGGGGCTATTAATTTATTAGTTGAGTTTATTAAATGCTTAAACTTGGCTTAAATCTAATATAATATTAGCCCTACTTACTATTGCATTTTTAACCCCAGCATTATTAACAAAACCACCTATTGGTTCATAAACTTTAACCTCTACGTGTTCATGATCTATTTTTGTAGTATATGGTTTATATTTTGGTTCTATAAGTTCTACTACACGACGATCTTTTTTATACATAGTATAAGCACAACCTAATCTTTTACTATCTACCTTCAGATCATCATATTCATCACTAAGATAAATTTTTAAACCCAAACTATCATTAATGTAAGTATATAAATTATCACCATCAAAATTACCATTGCTTGTCCCCCAAAAAGTCCAAAGATCTGAAGATAACAACATACTGTCTGGTTTATAACCACTTTTTTTAGCTATTATGTAATCTTGATACAACATATTTTTAATTTGTTGCATAGTAAGTTTGTTCATATTAACTTCATCAGTCATTTTATTCCCAATATTAACTAAAGTATTAGCTGTGATGGTAATTCTTTTTTTTGTTGATGGATTAATCATTTCACCATGCAGCATTAATCTTCTTTTAACTTTTTGCAAAATTTCCTGTGCATCAGCTATAGCATCCTCACTCCTTATTTCACCATCACTTTGAGCATCATCATTATATCCTAAAAGATGAGCTAACTGCCAAAGCCTAATTGATTTCCTATCTGTTATAATAGACAGCGCATTAACATCTGTAGTATTGTAGTCTATAATTTCTGGTATAGACTCACCTGCTATTTTTTGCATTTTAACTTTTATTTCACCACGAGTTTTATTTTCAACAGTTGTTGCAAAAGCATCATTGAAATTTTCTGATACATTATATTTGCTTTCATTTTTTGTCGGCGGAACTTCCATTTTGATACGATTAACTATTGACGTTGCTACACTACCTAAGCCCTGCCCTACATTTTCATTTAAAGCATTTTGACCATTGGTTTCTTCATTAAAATAAGCCATTGTTTATTCTCCTATTTATTTTTAAGATTATTATTGTTACTATTAGCTTTCGGTTCTGCCCCTACATCTTCTGCGGTTAAAGCTAATTTGCCTGTTTTGCCATTTACTTCTGTTACAGGTGCAATATTTTTTATATCTTCTGCTATTAGATTAATAGCACCAGTTCTCCCATTAAGTGAGGTTACACCACTAGCTGAACCGCCACCCTTTGCTAATTGAATACTATCAAAGTTAAAAGCAGCGGCTATAATTTTGCCGCCATTTTCACCATCAAAACTAGCTGTAGTAGCTGTAGCTACTGAAAGTCCACCATTATTTTTTTTAAAATTACCATCTTTTGTAATTTCTAAAACATCCCCCGCTTTAACTTCACCATCACAAAGTGCATAAATATCACCTTTTTTAGCTACATTAACACTTATAAATTTTTCATTACCATCCTCAAAAAAACCAGAATAATTTAATGTATTATTTACACCAGTAAAAATGCCAAAATAGCTATTACCATTAAATGGTATAATTTCATCATTAACCATTGAAACTACTTGGCCTATTTTGATTTTTTCTAAATTATCTTTATTCATAGTATAGGTTTGCCTATGTTTATCTTTTAAAGTTTTATAAGTTCCTACCACTGGTTGTGATATTAAATTTTCTAATGTTGTCATTTTAATTCTCCTATTTATGTTTTAATTTAAAATGTTGCCTTCGTTACAATACAAATAGTTTGTACCTTATGATTTCATTTTAATTCATTAAGCAATGTTATAATTTTCAACTTCAGCTTTAGCATTATCTCTAGTTTTAGAATTTCTTAATCTATCTAATAAATTTAATAATTGCTCTGTTGTTAAAGTAATACCACTACTGCCTATACTCCAACTTTCACCAGCTTTTTTTGATAACTCATTAACAGCATCTTGAAATTTTAAATTAAAAGCACTAGCTGTGTCCATTACACTTTGCCCAGAAAAACTAGCTACCATAGTATTAATTTCATCACCATCACCATAAACAGTTTTTATGATCTGTCCGGCCAATACGTTTGCTTGTTCCATTGGTGATAATGTTGATACTTTATCAACAAAAGGCTTCATTTGTGGCACTTTAGCTTCAATTAAACCTATAAGCTTTGCTAAAAAAGTGGTTTGGTAATTTATTAATTCATTAGATCTAGCTTGTTCTTTTTGAGCAGCTGTATAATCTTCAATTGAACTCTTCACATCCTCTACACTGCTTGTTGCTTGTTGACTTTGAGCCTTAGCCGCATCAATAACAGCAGGTTGTATCATTTCAAATACTTGGCTTGCTATACTTTTTATATCTTCTGAACTTAAACTAGTTTTATTTTTTTTATCGTCTTCTTCACTCATTAATATTCTCCATTGTTATTGTTAAGGTTATAAAGCTGTTTATATATATCTTTATTTGTAATACCATCAATACTTTTATTTTGTTTTTTTGATGGCCTAATTTGCATTATTTCTTGATATTTTAACAAAGCATCTTCAACTTCCACAAAACCAAAACTTACCCCAACGGTTAAATTGTTGATTTTTTGAGCATCGGTTTGAGCTTGTACTAATTTATCACTAATATCTATTGGTTCTAATTCTATACCTCTTAAAATATTCGTCTTACCTATAATATTCCCATATTTTTTAATAACTGGTAGTAAACGTACAGCTTGAAATAATCTAATTTGAGTATTCCAATTTTCTCTGTCATAAGAACCAGTGTTAGATAATCCAGAGGCTGTATCTCCAAATAACTTGTTATATGGTATCTTATGGCTTGAACATATATTAAATTTACGTAATTCTATTTGTTCTTTTAAATTTAATTCTGGCTTAGATAATACCGTAATCTTACTTCTATCATCGGTTGTAACTACCTTATTTATACCCCATTTACCTACATTTTTTAGCAAAGCTAAAAAAGTATTATGGCCTTCCGCCGATTGACGAGACTCCGCTAATCTTCTGTCAAAATCAGGCAATTGATAGTGTACCTGTGTTTGTGTATCAGTATTTATAAACCATTGTTGTAGTAATTTGTGATAAACTAATAAATCTATCTTCATTTCATCTGGCATTAAAAACATAGATCTTAATGGTTGTTCTATATCACCAAATATTAATATTTTGCTATTATCTATTCTTTTATTTTTATAGCTAAAAATATACTTGTTATTTTCAATATTAGTTTTCACATTAAAACTATATTCAAATTCCTCAATATTAGAATTTAAAATTACTGCAACCGCATAGCCATTCTCTCGCATTCTTTGCAAACCCTCTAGTAACATATCCATGCAATAAAAACCTAATCTTTTTAACAATTCACTAGGTAGGTGAGCTACACTATCTTCTATAATCTTGTCACGAAGGGCAAAATATATAGGAACTTTCCTATATTTTGTTATATCAATGTTATATTTGATGATATCAATACTATAATCATGCTTAGAAGTCATAATCTACCTTTAAATCTTCTTGATTATAATTTAAAAAGTTTATTAATGATGAGGTAGCATCAGCAACATCCTCATGCTTGTTTTCAGGTGACCACATTGTAATTTCCGTATAATCTCCCTTGTTATTTAAAACTAATCTATTTAATACTGCCCCTATTCTTGCTCTTATCCTAACTTGCTTATTATTACTTTCTTTATAACTTCTTATTTCTATATAATTAGCACCTGTTCTATTTCTATATTCACGATAACTATTATAAAAATTCCTTAAAATTCCCCTTATACCTCCATTATTTCCTTCAATGTAACACTCTTTTACACCATGTTCTTTTAAATACGGGAATACTAATTCAGGATTAGTTGATATATCACCCTCAATTTTATAAGTAGTTATATAATGCCTTCCTCCTTTGTTATACCCTATAGCTAATCCTATACTATCTTCACCCTCAAAAGCACAATCAATACAAGCCATAGTGTATCCCTCATAGCTAAAGTTATCTATCATAGCACTACTAAATGGATACCTTCCATCTGCTATTAATTTACCAAAATAGTTTTTTTGTATGGCACGTTCTGTCATCCCTATATTCCTTAACTCATCTAAGTTAGGGTCTAACTCTGGTATTGAACCATAAAAACTTTCCATTACAGGAACATTACTTTCTTTTAAACGTTGGTATAAGTCATTCTCACATACAGGCTGCCCAATTATAATTATTCTTTTAGCTATGTTTGGTGCTTCATTATAAAAATCATCAACGGCCTTAAGACCAGCAGCGCTATTTTCATCACCCGCATCAACAATATCATCACAAATTAAGTAATCTGTATGTTTACCTTTAGTTTTGCTATTTCTACTTAAAATCCCCACACTTGGATCTTTACTTTTATTATCATTTAAATGAATTGATGTTTTATTAAATACACCATCAACCCCATTTCTATAACCTAAATTATAAAAACCTTTGTTAATTAATGACATAATATTAGTAGCAAGTACCATAGAACTAGTACAAATATTAAACGTAGCTTGTGGATTAATTTTAATTAAGTGTCTAACAATAGCATAAGCAATGACAACATCGGTTTTACCATACCACCTACTACATAAAAGTAGTACAGTTATAGCATCTAAATTTTGATTATAACAAAAATCTAACCACTCTTCTTGCTGATGATACAAAGAAAATCCTAATACATTCTCTGGTGTTGGTTCTAAATAGTTACTATTACTAACTAGACCATACCTTGCAAGCTTTTTGTTTATTCTTTCATTTACAGCATTTAGCTTTTTTAGAACTAAAGGGTGTAAGTTTTCTTTTTTAGAGATAGAATTTGTATTACTCATTTTTTCTACCCTCAACTTTTATAACTTCAGCTAACATATAACCCATTGTTTTATCGTCTATATCACCAATGGTTACAAAATCTTTACCCTTATTTAACAACACACCCTTAAATTCTTGATACCTAACCTCATTCTCTACCTCTAAATCTACAACTTGCATTATTTTAGCTGTAACCTTATCAACATTACCCGCAACCTCATCAACATCATTCTTAACCTTGTCTACCGTATCTACAACCCCCTTAACTACACCTATTACCGCAGGAAGTTTTTTCTCAACATCATCAAATCTTTCTACAAATTCCGCCTTCTTCTCTTCTTCTTTCGTTTTTAACTCTAATTTGTGTTGTTGCAATAACTCTTCAGCTTTTATTTCTTCTCTTATTTTTTTAAGTAAATTCTCACTACCTACATATTCAGCTAAAATTTCCTTATTGGTATAACCCGCAATAAGAAGTTCTTTAAACTTTCTGTGTTTCCTTCCTCTACTTAGCTTTTTTCTACCTTCAGCCGCCATTAATCAACCTTCTTTAAAAACTTTATACACACTTTACTTCTACTTTAATTTTTAATATTTTACTAAAATACCTAGTTAGAACCTTGCTTTACTTAAAAGTATTTTTTACTTTATCTTCTATTTTGATTATAAATCGCGCCCGGCCCCTATACAATTTTTAAAATGTAAGTTTTGTAAGTGAAAAAACTAACTTTACGCTTGTAGAAAATCTTTTAAAAATCTTTTGTGAAAAATCTTTTTTTATCCTTAAAAATATAAAAAATTAAACCCATAATCACCCATAACATAAGCTTTAAGCTTAAAAACGTAAACTACAAACCACCACCAATCTAAACCCTTTGCTATAAAAGATAAATTCCACAACAAAACATAAGCTTTCTTGCTTTGTACAACAACTTTTAAAAAAAGTTATCCACAGGAATTACACAAATTTATACATGCCTTAAAGATAGTTGATTGCTTGGTTTTTATTGATTTTGTAAGTTTTTTTTGAAAAAACATAATTAGATATTATACATATTTAGACAACGATGATTCTATAGTTTACTATAGAATCGAGTTGGCTAACTTACTTATGTAAAATTTTACACTCATTTTTAAAACTGTCTATAGTATCAATGTAAACTTTGTAAGTCGTATTACATTGAATTTAAACACAAAAAAAAGCCCCTAAATAGAAGCTTTTTAGCATAAAGGTGGCAGCCTTTAGCTTATCTTTGTTTTCTTTATACTCTCATCACATACATAATAATCTATAGGGTTACCACGGGGATGCACCAGAGACCAAGCCTCTAACTGTTTGCGTCTAATCTCCTTCTTTCTTTCAGCTTTGCTCATAGGCTTATCAACACTTATTTTTTTTATGTATTTCTTATTTATATATTTTAAATTATATTTATAAAAATATTTCTTTACATTATAATAACCTCTAAACTCAGGAAATTTCTTAACAACCTTACTTAAACTATCTACCTCTAAATAGTAATCATAAGCTTTTAATACCACTCCCTTATTTATGTTTAATTTCCTACACATTACTATACCTTATTACTTATTTTTAACCTTGTATCTTTTATTAATTTCTTTAATATTTTTATCTCTTTATCACTAAAGTTTTTATTACTTCTCTTTTGGCTAATACGCTGTACTGTTATCTCATTTACACGATGCTTATTTAACTCATACGCTATCGTTTTATTCCCTATACCTAACTCTTTTATTTGCTTTAATACTATCTCTACTACTATATTATCTTTATTCTCTACACTATCCTCTACACTACTATACCAATCACTATAACTTACTATCCCCTCAGTTATCTCATGGATTTTCCGCATACGTTGTGGTGAGGGTATGCATATATCATTAATATATTTACTAATAGTTTGTTGGGGGATTCCTATTAATTCCGCAAATTCTGTTTGCATTAATTGTGCTTTTTGTAAATAATTTATTAACTTCATTGTGTTAAGGTATAATTATGTTTTAGTATAACTATATTATACTCTTTTTAAGAGTAAAAGTAAATATAAAAATGAATTTAAAAGAATATTTAGAAATTAATAAAAAATCACAACAGGAATTTAGTAAATTATCTAATATACCACAACAAACTATTAGTAAATACATTAACGGTGTGGTATTCCCTACAAAAAAAAGAATAGAATTAATCCAACAAGTAACAAACGGTGCGGTTAGTTATAGCGATTGGTATACAAATGTTGACGTTATAACTAAACTCATTCCACAGTCTTTTGGGGATGCCTCTAATAATTATAATAAATTAAAAGAGGACATAATGAAATTCTTAAATCTAAATAAAAAAGATTGTTTTTTATATGAAATTAACGATAGTTTAAATGAGCCTGAATTTTCTGAAGGACATGCTGTTATAATCAACACTAAAGACACAGAAATAGGGCTTGGGTATGCTATGTGTACAGTTAATAATAAAGATAATATTTACAAAATAATAAACAAAAATAACGATTATTATTTAGTAAATAATCATAGTGAAATTAAATACGATAAAAATGTAAAAATTGTAGGATATGTAGTTTATAGTCTTACTATAAACTTACATAAAAAAATTTAATTCAACAATATTTCTAAACAAACTAAAAGCTAGCAATTAACTTTACTAGCTTTTTTTGTGCTTAATCTTCCCCTACTCAGCATTAAACCTATCTTTTAATTTATAGATTTTATTTTTAATCACTTTTTTTATGTGAATTATTTATTTTATTGTTGACTTACTCTTTTTAAGAGTATATTATTATCCTTAATAAGAGTAAAATAAAAGGAAAATAAAAAGATGAATTTTAAAGATATTTTAAATTTATCAAGTGAAAACCTTATAAAAACCATAATTATTAAAAAATATAGGAGAATCTCAATGGGAAATAAAAATATAGAATCAAGTGTAATTAATTACGAATCTAAAGAATCAGGCAACATAAAATATTTAACCACAGCTAAGGTTGCAGAATTATTGGGGCTTGCTCCCTCTAGTGTTTATGCTCACATAAAAAAACATATACCACATTATAAAGTTGGTTCTAAATACATAGTGACTGAAGAATCCGTAAACGAATATTTAAATAAATGCTTAATTAAACCATTAATAGAGAAGAATAAAAAAGATAGAGCTTTAAATAAAATTCAAGACGCCAATAAAAATATTGCTAGTGAATATAATGTTAAAAAATTAATGGCTAGGGTTTTTAATAAAAAAGAGGAAGAAAATGCATAGAACTTATAAATACACAGTAAGAGTATGTTTTTGTATAGATAATCTTTTAAATGGTGATATAGATGCAAACTTACTACCAACAAAACTTATAAAAGAATTTGCAAATAATAAAGAATTACTTAATAGAAAAAACAATAACGGCATAAGTGTTAAAGAAATTTTACAACATAGATTAAAGGAGGTTAACCATGCATAATCAACCACAACAATTAGATATAGAAGATCTTATAAATGCTACAACAACAAAAAGTAACAAAGTTATAAATGAAATAGATAACACACTACGTGAAATAGATATAGAGAAATTAACCACTAAAGAATTAATTAAATATACAACGCTTGCTGACCTTAGCCTTGCTATGAAAAACATAAATAAAAGCATGCTTAATCTTTTACAAATTAAAGGAGAAAAATAATGAATAAAGAAAATTTATGTGGATTAAAAAAAGAAGATTTATTAAAAAACCCTGATTTGTTTTTTGATTTAGATTTGGATAATACAGCTAAATTTTACACACAAGATAAAGCAATTTTAAAACTAGCCAATGATGATGGCACCACAGTTGCTCATGAGTTAGCTAGATACAATAAAAATTGGATGACTGATGATAAAGTAATTTTAAAACTAGCAGATCATTATGGCAGCACAGTTGCTCATAGGTTAGCTGCGTTCAATAAAAATTGGATGACTGATGATAAAGTAATTTTAAAACTAGCCAATGATTGTGGCTACACAGTTGCTCATTTTTTAGCTAGATACAATAAAAATTGGACTACACAAGACATAAAAATATTAATGTTAAAAATTAAAGGCGGAAAAACCGT
>JANTFB010000002.1:0-14298 GCA_026546635.1 Porricondyla nigripennis | reverse complement strand
AGTCTGTTCGACTATTAAATTCTTACATGATCTGAGTTCAAACCGGTGTAAGCCAGGTTGGTTTCTATCTTTTAAAATGTTTAATAAATTAGTACGAAAGGACCATTTATTAATTTTATAAAGTTTATTTAGATAAATATAATTATTTTAGCAGAAAAAAAATGTATTAAATTTAGAATTTAAAGGAATAAAGTTTTATAAATAAGTATAAAAAATTTAGTTATTACTTTAATTTTAATAGTATTTATTTTGATTGGGGTTGCTTTTTTAACTTTATTGGAACAAAAGTTATTAAGATATATTCAAATTCGTAAAGGGCCTAATAAAGTTGGGTTATTAGGCATTCTTCAACCTTTTTGTGATGCTATTAAATTGTTTAGTAAAGAGGTAATGATTCCTATTAATTCTAATTATTTAGTTTATTATTTTTCTCCTATTTTTTCTTTGTTTTTATCTTTAGTTACTTGACTAAGGTTTCCTTTTATAATTAAATGATTGACTTTTGAACTTAGGGTTTTATATATTTTAAGTTGCATGAGGATAGGTGTTTATTCTTTAATAATTTCTGGTTGGTCTTCTAATTCTGCTTATACTTTATTAGGGAGATTGCGATCTATCGCTCAAACTATTTCTTATGAAGTTTGTATAGTTTTAGTAATAATATTTTACTTATTTATAACCCTAAGGTTTAATTTAATTGATTTTTTAAAATTTCAAGTTTATTTAAATTTTTTTTATTTTAATATTGTCTTAACTTTTGTTATTTTAATTATTTTTTTAGCAGAGACTAATCGTACTCCTTTTAATTTTGCTGAAGGTGAGTCTGAATTAGTATCTGGGTTTAATACTGAGTATGGGGGAGGAAGATTTGCTTTAATTTTTTTGTCTGAATATTCGAGTATTTTATTTTTAAGGAGTTTATTTTGTATTATATTTTTATATAATTCAATTTATTATTTTTTATTTTTTATTAAAGTAGTATTTATTTCTTTTTTATTTGTATGAATTCGGGGAACATATCCTCGGTTTCGTTATGATAAATTGATATATATGACATGAAAAATTTATTTATCTTTTTCTTTAAATTTTTTAATTATTGTTATTACTATGAAGATTTGTATTAGTTTATAGAAAATTATAATCTATAAAATGTTTTCAAAACATTTACTTTATTTAAGCTAATAAACTATTTAATTAATTAAGGTATCTCATTTATAATTTAAATAAGGATTAATAAAGTATAAAGAAAAATAGAGAATAGTCAGGAATTGTCCGATTAAGATAAAAGGGGTTTCTACGGGACGTATTCCAATTCAAGTTAATAAAATGATACAAGCAATAAAAATTCAAAAAAATAATTGTGTAATTGGGTAAAACTGGTTTCCTTGGAATTTATTAAAATTATTTAAAGGTAAAAAAATTAAAATTAAAATTGATATTACTAATGCAATTACTCCTCCTAATTTTCTTGGGATAGATCGTAAAATAGCATATGCAAATAGAAAGTATCATTCAGGTTGAATATGAATAGGAGTAACTAAGGGATTAGCAGGGATAAAATTATCAGGGTCTCTTAATAAATATGGGAAATAAAAAATTAAAATTATTAAAATAATAATTAATAGAGTAAATCCTATAAGGTCTTTATAAGAAAAGTAAGGGTGAAATGAGATTTTACTAATATTACTATTTAATCCTAAAGGATTATTAGATCCAGTTTGATGTAAAAATAATAAATGAAGTATTGTTAATCTTAAAATAACAAAAGGTAAAATAAAATGTAATCCAAAAAATCGAGTAAGAGTTGGGTTATCTACTGAAAATCCTCCTCAAATTCATTGAACGATGTCATTTCCCAGGTAAGGAATGGCTGTAATTAAATTTGTAATAACTGAAGTTCCTCAAAAAGATATTTGTCCTCATGGGAGGACATACCCTAAAAATGCTGTACCTATTGTAATAAATAATAGTATTACTCCAATTAATCAAGTTTGTAAGTATTTATAAGATTGATAGTAAATCCCTCGTCCGATATGAAGATAAATACAAAAAAAAATAAGGATGCTCCGTTGGCATGGGCTGTACGAATTATTCATCCGTTATTAATTTTTCGACAAATTGATCTTACTCTATCAAATGCTAGTAAAGTATCAGGGCAATAATTGAAAGTTAGAAATAGTCCTGTGATAATTTGGATTATTAAACATAATCCTGATAATGACCCTATATTTCATCATAATGAAATATTACATGGGGCTGGTAAATCAATAATTGAATTATTAATAATTTTAAATAAAGGATGAGTTTTTAAAATTTTAGTTATTAATTTTGTAAACGAATAGGACCGTAATTAAAATTAGTAATTTTTACTACAACAATTAATAAAAAAAAAGGTAATTAATTATAAATAAGTTAATCAGATTTATGGGGAAATTATATAATTTAATTAAATTTTGTGAAGATTCTAGAGGTAAAAAATTTATATAAGAGGTTTCTATGTTATTAATAAATAAAGGTGCATTAAATTTATTAATGATTAATAGAGTTATAAATATAAAAGCGTAAGTAGTTAATTTAATTAAATTTGGTTTTAAATTAAATATTTTATTGTAAGTTATTGAAATTACGTATATAAATAAAATAAGCATTCCTCCGACTATAACTAAAAATAAAATGTAAGAAAATCAAAAAGTTTGAGACATTAATCCAATATAAGAGGTAATTAAAATTGTTTGAATAATTAAGATTAGTCCTAGTGTTAAAGGGTGACTTACTCTTATAAATATGGCTGATATTAATAAAACGTTAAAGGTTAAAAACATTCAAATTATTAAAATTATTTTTATGAATAATTTACAAAATTATTATTTTATTTAAATTATTAAAATAGTTTAAGGTTAAAATTTTAATTTTGGAGATTAAAGATAATTTTTTTTTATGTTAGTAATAGTTTTTATTAGAGGGTTAATTGTTTTTTGTATAAATTTTCAAAATTTATTAATTAATTTAATTAGAATTGAATTTATAATATTAGGCTTATTTATATTTTGTTATTTTTTTTTGTTAATAATTAAATATGAGTTAATTTTTTCTATAATTTTTGAGTTTTATAGTTAGAGAGGGAGTTTTAGGATTATCTTTATTGATTTCATTAGTTCGAAGAATTGGGAATACTTATTTTCAAAGTATAAATTTATTTAAATGATAAAAATTTTTTTTTGTTTAATAGTTTTATTTTTAGTTTTAAATTTGACATTTTGGTATATTATAATTTTTTTATTTTTAATTAGGTTTATTTTTTTAATTTTTATAGTGCCTTTAAGGGAAGTAATAATTTTTAATTATATATTATTAGATTCATTATCTTTTTTTTAATTTTATTAAGTATTTGAGTTATAGCTTTAATATTTATAGCTAGAGAAATATTAATTTTTAGGAGAAATTTTATCATAAATTTAAAATTAGTGATATTAAGATTATTAAGGGTTTTAATTTTTACTTTTTTAATAAATAATTTATTGTTATTTTATGTTTTTTTTGAGATAAGGCTTATTCCCACTTTTTTGTTAATTTTAGGATGAGGGTACCAACCAGAACGATTACAGGCGGGGTTGTATTTACTTTTTTATACTTTACTGGCTTCTTTGCCTTTATTGATGGGAATTTTTTTTATTTTTAGGAATAGTTTTAGGCTGAGGTATTTTTTTTTTAAAGATATTTCTTTATACTATTTTATATATTTTTCTATAATTATGGCTTTTATAGTAAAAATACCAATATTTATGGTTCATTTATGATTACCTAAGGCTCATGTAGAGGCTCCAATTTCTGGTTCTATAATTTTAGCAGGAGTATTATTGAAATTAGGGGGGTATGGATTAATACGAATTTTAGTTTATTTAGGGGTTTTAAATAGTAAGTTTAATTTGTGGTGAGTCAGGATTAGTTTATATGGGGGTTGTTTAATTAGGTTGAATTGTTTACGACAAATTGATTTAAAATCTTTAATTGCTTATTCTTCTGTTGCTCATATGAGAATTGTTTTAAGAGGACTTATGACTTTAAATTATTGAGGGTATAATGGATGTTTTGTTATGATAATTGCTCATGGGTTATGTTCTTCTGGTTTATTTTGTTTAGCTAACATTTCTTATGAACGTATTCATAGACGAAGGATACTAATGAATAAGGGAATAATTAGGTTTTTACCTAGGCTAACTTTATGATGATTTTTGTTAAGGTCTAGTAATATGTCTGCTCCTCCTTCTTTAAATTTATTGGGAGAAATTGATTTAATTAATAGTTTAATTAGATGATCGTGATTAACTTTTTTGTTAATTTTTTTCCTCTCATTTTTTAGGGCTTCTTATTGTTTTTATATGTTTTCTTATAGACAACATGGGGTGCCGTTTTCAGGTACTTATAGATTTTCTGTTAGAGGTATTCGAGAGTTTCAGTTATTATTACTTCATTGAGGTCCTTTAAACATCCTATTTTTAATAGGAGATATATTAAAATTATTTTTATATATTTTAAATTAAAATATTAAATTGTGATTTTAAAGATATTTCATTATAAATATTTATTTATATTTTTTTTTCTTTTTTTTTTGTTAGTTTAAGATTCTTTTTTTTATCAATAAATTTTATTATTATAGATTTTGTTTATTTATTTGATTGAGAAATTATTAATTATAATTCAACGTCTATTATTATAGTTTTTTTATTTGATTGAATAAGATTTTTATTTATAAGATTTGTTTTATTTATTTCTTCTTTAGTTATCTATTATAGTAAATTTTATATATTAGAGGATAAAAATGAAAATCGTTTTATTTTATTAATTATTTTATTTGTATTATCAATGATAATATTAATTATTAGGCCAAATTTGATTAGTATTTTATTAGGATGAGATGGATTAGGATTAATTTCTTACTGTTTAGTAATTTATTTTCAAAATGTTAAATCTTATAATGCAGGTATGATTACGGCATTAATTAATCGAATTGGGGATGTTGCTTTATTACTTAGGATTTCTTGAATGTTAAATATTGGAAGATGGACTTTTTATTTTTATTTAGATTTTTCTAAAAATTTTATAGCTTTTAGAGTTATTAGTATACTAATTTTATTAGCATCTATAACTAAGAGGGCTCAGATTCCTTTTTCTTCTTGGTTGCCAGCTGCCATAGCAGCTCCTACGCCTGTTTCTGCATTAGTCCATTCTTCAACTTTAGTGACGGCGGGTGTTTATTTATTAATTCGGTTTTTTTACGTTATACCTAATTTCATATGGTTTTTATTGATAATTCTTGGATGTTTAACTATATTTATGTCTGGGTTAGGTGCTAATTTTGAAATAGATTTAAAAAAAATTATTGCTTTATCAACTTTAAGTCAATTGGGTTTAATAATAGGAATTTTGTCAGTCGGGTTTTTAAAATTAACTTTTTTTCATTTATTAACTCATGCATTGTTTAAAGCTTTATTATTTTTATGTGCGGGGTTATTAATTCATGGTATAATTAATTTTCAGGATATTCGATGATCAGGGGGATTTATTAATCAAATACCTTTAACTTTAAGGTGTTTTAATATTTCTAATTTAGCTTTATGTGGTATACCTTTTTTAGCTGGATTTTATTCTAAAGATTTAATTTTAGATATATTAATAATAAGGCAAGTTAATTTATTAATTTTTTTCAACAGGATTAACAGTTATATACTCTTTTCGATTACTCTTTTTTGTGTAGTTTTGAATTTAAATGGATTTAGAGTTTTATTGATGAATGATTGCGAGTGGGGAATATTAAAAATGTTAATTATTTTAACTATATTTTCAATTTTTGGGGGAAGAGCTATAAGATGATTAATTTTTCCTTTTCCTGGTTTAGTAGTTTTACCTTTTTATTTAAAAATATTAACTATTTTTGTTTGTTTATTGGGGGGTTTATTGGGGTATTTTATAAATAGGTTTTATAAGGTTGTATATAGAAAGTATAGAGGGTTAAAAAATTTGAGACTTATATTTTTCTCTTATATGTGATTTATACCTTTATTATCTACTTTAGGAATTAATAATATATTTTTGTCTCAAAGATTGTATTATATTAAGAGATTTGATTTTGGATGGAGAGAGTTATTAGGAGGAGGAGGAAGAATTAAGTTAATTAATTATTGAGTTATTAATTTAATAAATTATTATTATTTTAATTATTTTAAAATGTTTTTTTCATTTGTTTTTATATTATTTATAATTAGTTTTATTCAATAATAATATTTTTACATTGAAAATGTAATTTTTTAAGTTTAAAATATTAATTTTAATTAGATATTAGTATATCATTAAAATTATTAACAATAATTTACCTCTATTTGGTTTTAAATATGTAATATAAATAGAATTAAACTATTAAATTTATAAGTTAGAAGCTTTAAATTGTATAAACATATTAAATTTTATTAAGTCGAAATTAATATCATTAGATATATGATATATTTATTAATTGAAAAAATTACTATTAATTTTTAATTGCAAATTAAATGTTATCTTTTAACTATTTTCTTAAAATCAATTTAAAGCTCCTTGATTTCATTCATGGAATAGTCCTAGTAGTAAAATTAATAAAAATATTCATCTTGTTAATGATCAGTATAATAGGTTTGAAAATTTAATTGTAAAGATTATTGGGAGAATAAGTGCAATCTCTACGTCAAAGATTAAAAAAATAATTGATACAAGAAAAAATCGTATTGAAAAGGGAATTCGAGTAGATTTAATTGAATTGAAAGCACATTTAAAAGAATTTATTTTTGTTGATTTTATTTTAATTTTTTTTGAAATAATAATGGAAATTTTTATAATTAGTAATGATAAAATTATTACAATAATTATTGATTTAATGATTATAAAGATATTTTTATTAAATTTTAAACTTTATAATTGGAAATTATATATACTTTTTATATTATAAAAATATCTACCTCATCAGTAAATAGTAATATATAAAAATAATCAAATAATGTCTACAAAATGTCAGTATCAGGCTGCTGCTTCGAATCCAAAGTGATGATTTTTAGAAAAATGAAAGTTAATATGTCGAATTAAGCAAGTTAATAGAAAAGTAGTTCCAATTAAAACATGGATGCCATGAAATCCAGTTGCTATGAAAAAAGTTGTCCCATAAATGGAGTCTGAGATATTAAAAGGAGCTTCTAAGTATTCAAATGCTTGAAGAATTGAGAAATAGATGCCTAATAAAATAGTTAGTCTTAATCTTTGTAGAGTTTGGGAATAATTTTTATTGATTAATCTATGATGAGATCAAGTAATGGTTAATCCTGATGTAATTAGAATAATTGTATTTAGAAGAGGGATTTTAAAAGGATCAAAAATTTCAATTCTTGTTGGAGGCCACGTAAGTCCTAATTCTATAGTAGGGGATAAGCTGGAATGAAAGAATCTTCAAAAAAATGATATGAAAAATAGGATTTCTGATGAAATAAATAGTATTATTCCTCATTTTAATCCGTAAGTTACTTGAATAGTGTGTAATCCTTGAAAAGTACTCTCACGAGAAACATCTCGTCATCATGTGTATATTGTTAATAAGATAATAATTGAACCAATTAATATTAAAGTACTATTCTTTGTATGAAATATATTGGTGGATCCTGCTAATATAATAAATACTCCTAAGGCTCCTGTTAAAGGTCATGGACTATAATTTACTAAATGGTATTGATGATTATATATTAAATTTCTCTTGAATATAATGTTAAAAGAACTGAAAAAACATAAGATTGAATAATTGCGACAGCTGATTCTAAAGAAAGGAGTAATATTTGAATTAAAATTAGAATAGGAATTAATAATTTAGGTAAGTTAGGGCCCAAATTGCCTAGTAATGTTAATAATAAGTGGCCTGCAATTATGTTAGCTGTTAATCGTACAGTTAATGTGATAGGACGAATAATGTTACTAATTGTTTCAATACAAACTATGAAGGGAATTAAGATAATAGGAGTTCCTTGGGGGACTAAGTGACTAAATATACGATTAGTTTTTTTTAATCATCCAAATAATAGTAGACTTATTCATAATGGAAGAGCTAGGGTTAAATTAAGGATTAGATGTCTTGTCCCTGTAAAAATATAAGGAAATAAACCGATGAAATTGTTAAGTATGATGAATATGAATATTGAGATAAAAATTAATGTAAAGTTATTATTATTTTTATTATTAATAATAGTTTTAAATTCATTATTAAGTAATTTTATTATTTTTGAATAAATTATTCTTAAGTTATTAGGTATAATTCAATAAATTGAGGGAATAAAAATAATTATTAAAGGAATTGAAATTCAGTTAATTGAAACATTAAAGTTAGAGGAAGGGTCAAATATTGAAAATAGATTTGTTATCATTTTCAAGGGAAAAGGTTATTTTTTTTATTATTATTATTGTTATAGTTATTTAATTGGTATGAGATTATAAAATAATTATAAATATTTATATTAATAATTATTATTATAAAAAATAAGTATAAATATAGTCAGTTTATGGGTTTTATTTGTGGTATAATAAATATTTAATTAAAATAATTTAAATTTGACAAATTTATGTTATTATTTAACTAATTTTAGAAGTAATTTTACTATATTTAGTTTAAAAAACTATTACTTTTATCAGTCATTAATTAAATTAATTATTTATAATTCATTTTAAAAATATTTTTAAAGATGAGGTTTCTAATTTAATAGGCATAAAAGAATGATTTGCTCCACAAATTTCCGAGCATTGACCGAAGAAAATTCTTGAACGATTAATTAGGAAATTTGTTTGATTTAATCGTCCGGGGGTAGCGTCAATTTTAATTCCTAAAGAAGGGATTGTTCATGCATGTAGAACATCTGCTGCGGTAATTAGTATTCGAGTTTGAAATTTAAATGGGATAATAATATTGTTGTCTGTTTCTAAAAGACGAAAATTATTTTGTATTGAATCTTCTTTTCTAATTATATATGAATCAAATTCAAGATTATTAAAATTAGTGTATTCGTATCTTCAGTATCATTGGTGTCCAATAGCTTTTAAGGTGATTATAGGTTTATTAATTTCATCTAGTAAGTAAAGGAGCCGGAGAGAAGGGAAAGCAATAAAAAGTAAGATAATAGCTGGAAGGATAGTTCAAATAATTTCAATTAATTGGCCAGATAAGAAAAAGTAATTGGTTAAAGTTGAAAAAATTAAGGATAATAAAATATATCTAATTAATAAAGTAATTAGGATTAAAATTAATATTGTGTGATCGTGAAAAAAAATCAATTGTTCTATTAATGGAGAATTTCTATTTTGTAGATTAAGATTTATTCAGGTTCTAATTTTAATAAAAATAAAATTTTATTTATGAATTTTAAATTCATTACATTAATCTGTCATATTAAAAAATAGTTAAAATTGGTGTTTCATTGTATCTATGCTCTATTGGAGGGGTTTTTTGGAGTATTTCAATTGAAGTATTTTGTTGTAGTAAGAAAATAATTTTTTTGTTTAAAACAATTCTTTCTCAAATAATGTAAATAAAAAATATGATACTAATAAGAGAAATAGAAGACCCAATAGAGGAAATTATGTTTCATAGTAAGTATGAATCGGGATAGTCAGAGTAACGTCGAGGTATTCCAGCTAATCCTAAAAAATGTTGAGGGAAAAATGTTATGTTTACTCCGATAAATATTATAAAAAATTGAATCTTTAAGTTTAATGAATTCAAAGAAATTCCAGTAAATAAAGGGTATCAGTGGATAAACCTTCTTATGATAGCAAATACGGCTCCTATAGATAATACATAATGAAAATGAGCTACTACGTAGTAAGTGTCATGAAGTACTAAGTCAATTGATGAGTTAGCTAAGATTACTCCTGTAATTCCTCCTATGGTGAATAGGAAAATAAACCCTAATGATCAAATGGTAGAGGGGGAGTAATTAATTATTCTTCCTTGAATAGTGGCTAATCAACTGAAAATTTTAATTCCTGTAGGTACTGCAATAATTATAGTAGCTGATGTGAAATAGGCTCGTGTGTCTACATCTATTCCAACTGTAAATATGTGATGGGCTCATACAATAAAGCCTAGTAAACCAATAGATAGTATTGCGTAAATTATTCCTAAAGATCCAAATGTTTCTTTTTTGCCTCTTTCTTGAGAAATAATATGAGAAATTATACCAAATCCAGGAAGAATTAAAATATAAACTTCTGGGTGTCCAAAGAATCAAAATAAATGTTGGTAAAGAATAGGATCCCCTCCTCCTATGGGATCAAAAAAAGATGTATTTAAGTTACGATCAGTTAATAGTATAGTAATAGCTCCGGCGAGTACTGGTAATGATAATAATAAAAGGATAGCGGTGATGATGACTGATCAGGAGAATAAAGGGATTTGATCAAATTTAATATTTTTTACTCGTATATTAATTATAGTTGTAATAAAATTAATTGCCCCTAAAATGGAAGAAATTCCTGCTATGTGAAGGGAAAAAATTGATAAATCAACAGAGGCTCCATTATGAGCGATAATGGAGGATAGTGGAGGATAAACTGTTCAACCTGTTCCTGTTCCTGTTTCTACGATTCTTCTTATTAATAGTAATATTAAAGAGGGAGGTAATAATCAGAATCTTATATTATTCATGCGTGGAAATGCTATATCTGGGGCTCCTAGTATTAGAGGAATTAGTCAATTTCCAAATCCACCAATTAAAATTGGTATAACTATAAAAAAAATTATAATGAAAGCGTGGGCAGTTACAATTACATTATATAATTGGTCATTTCCAATTAAATTGTTAGGAGTACCTAATTCTAGTCGAATTAGTAAACTTAATGAAGTTCCTACTATGCCTGATCAAATTCCAAAGATAAAATATAATGTTCCGATATCTTTATGATTTGTAGAATATAATCATTTTTTAATAAATTTTAAAATTAAATGGCTGATTAAAGTAATAAATTGAAAATTTATATATAAAGTTTATACTTAATTAAATTTTAAAATTAAATGGCTGACTAAAGTAATAAATTGATAATTTATATATAAAGTTTATACTTAATTAAATTTTAAAATTAAATGACTGATTAAAGTAATAAATTGTAAATTTATATATAAAGTTTATACTTAATTAAATTTTAAAATTTAATTAAATTTTAAAATTTAATTAAATTGCAAATTTATATATAAAGTTTATACTTAAAATTAATATTTAAATAATTAATTTAATTTAATCCTTGAAAGATTGTAGTTTTATTAACTTAAAATTTTAAATTAATAAAATTAATATTAAATAAAAATTTGATAGAAAAGAAGTAATTATTAAATTTTTAAAATTAAAAATGTAATAATTTATATTTAAAATTTTTGTTCTTTTTATTAAAAAGTTAAAATATAATAGTCGTAAATAGTAGAATAGGGTAATTAGAGTAAAAACAATTATAAATAATATTATAATGTTATTATTTAATAATAACAAAATTAATATTTTTGGGTAAAATCCCAAAAAAGGGGGTAATCCACCTATGGAGAGAATATTGAAAAAAAAATAATGAAGTGTATAGATTATATTTTATATTAAAAATTTGATTAATAAATAATAAATTTATTTTATGAAAAATAGTGATTACATTTAGGGTTAGAAAGAAGTAAAATAATATGTATATTTTTCAAATTAAAATATTTAGCCTTAGGGATATAAGAATTCATCTGATTTGATTAATGGAAGAAAATCTTATTATTTTTTTAATAGAAGTTTGGTTTAACCCTCTAATTGAGCCTATTACGGCGGATAATAAGATAAATCATAGAAAAAAATTATAATTTGTAAAATAAGATAAAATAAATATAGGAGCTAATTTTTGTCAAGTCATTAGTAAATAGTTGTTAATTCAACTTAATCCCTCTATTACTAAGGGTAATCAAAAATGAATAGGAGCTCTTCCCATTTTTATTAAAAGGGCTATAATTATTAATTTATTTATAAATATAGTATTTAAAAACCTATAACTAATTTTATTTATATAAATGATTATAGAAAAAAGAAATAAAATTGAGGCTATGGATTGAGAAATAAAGTAGATAATTGAAGCTTCAATGGAGGAAATTTTTTTATTAATTAAAATAAAGGAAATGAATGAGATTAGATTAATTTCGATCCCTATTCAAGTTCTTAATCATCTTGTAGATGAGGCAACTATTAAAGTTCTAAAAAAAATTATAAAAAAAAATTAATTTTGAAGAATTTTTAATTATTTAAAGAAAAATTTTTTTTATAGATGAGGTATGAACTCATTAACTTTATTTAGTTTATCTTTATAATATATTTTATATTATAATGTTAAAGCATTTTAGATTTTGAATCTTTAAGGAATAATTTATTTTATTTAATATAGCTAAGTAACTATGATTTTTAAAAAGTCAATTTTGCTATATGTAAAATTATATAATTATTAATTTATTAAATAGTTAATATTTTAACTAATAAATAATTTAATATTAATTAGAGCCATCTAAGTGCCTGTTATTCCTATTGAAAAAAATTAAAAAAAGAGATAATTATAAAACTCTTAATAATAAATTAAATAATCAATCATTTTATGGAATAATAACTTTACATAATTAATTTTATAAGGGCAAATACCTATTATAAAAAAAAAATTTTATTTATGTTTAATATTTTATAATTTATAAATTTTATATGTAAATTTTTGTGTAAAAAATAAAAAAAAAAAAACAGTAAATAGTTTTAAATTATCAAAGAAATTTGGAGTTAGATTTATAATAAATTGATAATAAATATTGTGCCAGCAATTGCGGTTATACAATAATTAATTATAAAATTATTGGAATTAGATTAAAATATATTAATTAAATTATAATTTTATTAAGTGAAATTTTAATTTTAAATATTAAATTATAGGAATTTTATAATTCTAATAAAAAATTAAAATAAACTAGGATTAGATACCCTATTATTAATTTAAATTTATCATTCTAGAGTAGTAATTAATATAAATTAAAATTTAAAAAATTTGGCAGTATTTTATTATATTAGAGGATTTTGTTCTGTAATTGATAATACACAATAAATTTTACTTAATTTTAAAATTTATATATTGTTATCAAAAAAATATCTTAGAAAAGAATTTTTAAAAATTTTTTTAAAAAAAATGTTAAATCAAAATGTAGTGAATAATTAAGATTGAGATGAAATACAATAAATTAATTTTATGAATATTTATTTGGAATAATAAGTTGAAATTGGATTTAATAGTAAATTATGAAATATTTTATTATTGAAAATGATTTAAAATGTGTACATATTGCCCGTCGCTTTCATTATTAAGATGAAATAAGTCGTAACATAGTAAAAATATTGGAAAATGTTTTTAGAAATCAATTTAAAGGTATTTTATTTACATTAAAATTAAATTTATTAATTTAAATTAAATTGAAATTATTAATTAATTAAAAATTTTATTAAATAAGTAAATTTAATAATAATATTTTAAGTAATTTTAATTAAACGAATAAAATTAATTATATATAGAGTACATAAATGGAAAATTGAAATAATATTGAAAATTAAATTTTAAATAAGAAGTTAATATTAATGTACCTTGTGTTTCAGGGTTTATTAAATAAAAAATTTGTAAAAATTTATCTCGAAATTTTTGGATCTATTATTATATTATAGTTATTGTAGCATAAATATTATTAATATAATAATTGTAATGAAATGTTTTTCGTTAAAAATTATATCTAGTTAACTAAGAAATAAGTTTAATTTATTCTATTAAAAATTATTAAATTCATTAATTAATTTATTTATTTTAAAAGAAGAAAAATTCAGGGATTAGCTTGAATTTTAAAAATTAAAATGTTAATTTATTTATTAAATTATAGGGTTAGAAATATTCATTATTAAATAAAATGTTTCAATTAATTATATTTAATTTATTTTTAATTATATTTAAAATTTTATTAGTTGAAAAATTTTAATTTTAAAAGTTTAGTCATAATGGTAAAATTAGTAAAATTGGTATTAATTATAAAAAAAAATAATATAAGTTAAAAGAATTCGGCAAAATTTATATTCAGTTGTTTATCAAAAACATGTCTTTATTATGTTAATTGTAAAGTTTAATCTGCCCATTGAAATTTTAAAAGGCCGCAGTATTTTGACTGTGCAAAGGTAGCATAATAATTAGGTTTTTAATTGAAATCTAGAATGAAAG